>NNCF01125993.1:203409-224558 GCA_002313205.1 Laupala kohalensis | reverse complement strand
TATTACATCATTATATAAATTCCTTATATTATACATAAATTTTACACCTATTCTTTATACATTATTTACAATTGTTTTATTCAATTCTTCATACAAGTGATTCTCCTGATTCATATTCCCATACAAAAAAGTTTTAATTTCCATTAATCGTTCATCACCATTTTGTAAGTTTGCAAGTTGATTCAAATTATCAACAGGTTTCGGAAATACATTTAGATCAATTGCGGCAATAATAGGTTTATTTACATCTATTTTATTTGAGTTAGTGAGATTACGACTTAAATAGTCAGGCAACAGGTTATCTCTACCCTTGCAGTATTCCGCCGTAAAACTTAACTGTTGTAACCACAGAATCCACCTATAAAGCCTATCATTCATGTGATGACATCTTTGCATAAAAATTAATGCTTTATGTTCTGTTCTGATAGTAAAATGACGATATGCTAAATATTGCTTAAACTTGGATACTGCCCATATTATTGCATTTGCTTCAATTTCTGTCGTCGTATATCTAGTTTCCGCGCCCTTGAGAGTTCTACTCACAATGAAAACTACTTTTTCCTCATTCTGTATTTTCTGTAGTAATACAGCTCCTATTCCGATTCTACTGCTGTCTGTTTGCAATATAAATTCTGAATTGAAATCTGGATGCGCTATCATAATGCTATTTAAGAACATGAACTTAATATCTTGGAAGGTTTTTTCCATACGCAGACACCATTTCCATTGCACATTCTTACGTAGTAATTCGTATAACGGAGCCATTACAAATGCATAACTTGGACAAAACCGAGCGTAATAATTGCATACACCTAGGAACTACTACAATTCCTTTTTGTTTTCTGNTATCGTCAGACATTTTAATTCCATCCCTAGTTATTTCGTAACCTACAAATTTTATCATGTCTGTACAAAACTGAGATTTCTCCAGATTTAAATAGATATAAGAATTTTTTAATATTTCAAAGAATTTACTGAATAATTTAAATGTTCATCAAATTCTAGACCTAAGCACTATATCATCATCATCGTGTATAATACAGTTGTCTCCTAACTGATCCCCAATTACCATATTTAAGCATTGTACCAATGCAGCAGTTGCATTTAAGATGCCAAATGGAACTCTCAGGAAGCAGTATGTAATCCCCTCGAATTGGAATCCTAAATATTTCCTATTATTAAGTTTCACATTCATTTGCCAAAAAGAACTTCTCATATCCATGCGTGAATAATATGTACTCTTACCGAATTTTGCCAAAATTTAATCTATTATCAGAGGTTTATCTTTCAATGGAGTCGTAAGGGCGTCTTGCATCCAAACACAAACGCAATGTTCCGTTCCTTTCTTGACAATTACGATTGGATTAATATACCGTGTATTTTTCTTTTCAATTATTCCATCTGCTAGAATTTCCTCAAATTTTTCGTTCATCTTATCCACAGGGTGTTTAATGCTACTTTCCATATTCTTTAAATCCTGCTTCATATTATTTAAATTTGAATTTATTTGTTTTCATGTTACTTAATTTTGAATTTATATCTTGATCCATGTTACTTAATTTATCTTGAACACCGAGACGTCACTAAGTTAAATAAATCCGGCAACGTAACGTTTGACGTAGGATTTTGACTCTGTTCTATCGTAGTCTCCTGGCCACCATCCCTTCTAACAATTACTGCCTCTGGATCCGTTCGCACGTTCATGTTCTCTGACTCTAAACTTTCCGCCTACACGCCAGTAGTGGTTCCCCAAGGTTAGATGATTCACCGACTCGAAGACTATTTATCTGTAGTGTCTCAAATAAATTTGAAACATTTTCATCTGTTTCCTCTTCCACAAAACTATTGCGCCTGTCCCTATACTGCATGAAACGTTCCTTCGCGGATTCCATGACAATTTAGTATTATTAACAAATATATACAGTAATATCCCTTCCAAAATCTTACAACTAACACACAAAGAAATAATATTGTTCCAAAAGTTATCTCTCACTTCAGCAATAAATTCTAATAAATAAATAATGTGACTTTAGCAAATAAATTGAAATAACTGAGTTATGAACTCATGGGTATGAAGATATCGTGCCTTTACGTTGGTGCGCCAAATTATGTTACTTTAGCAAATGAATTAAAATAAATGAGTTCTGAACTCATGGGTATGAAGATATCGTGCCTTCACGTTGGTGCGCCAAATTATGTTACTTTAGCAAATGAATTAAAATAAATGTTCTGAACTCATGGGCATGAAGATATCGTGCCTTCACGTTGGTGCGCCAAATTACGTGCCCCGAACAGACCTGCCTTGCTCGTGCGCTCCTCCGTACTAGCTCAAATTACGATCAGCAAGTCGATCGCTCACACTCCTAGCTCCTACCAACACTTCTACGAGTATTTCAATGTTATAAATGCTGTGATGTGAAGCATTTACTATTATCCTTATACTCGTGATAAATCAAAAGTTGAGCGCTATAAACCTGAATGATTATTTTTCCACTTACAGGCTTCAAATAAACTAATGAAAGGGTTCAGCAGTCTTTTGGAACAACAAAAAAAAACAATTTATTACAAAAACACAAATACCATATTGGCAACACATCCCATACATTGACCAATAATTACCACTTTGCAAATTAGATAACTTATTCATTACAAACATCCTCGACTCTAGTTACAGTATCTCCTCGTACTACAATCCTTCATAATCCCTTTACGTCTTGATGTTGAAGCGTTGACCTCGCACCACAATGTTCGGACTTCTTCGGAAACCGTTCATGTTAGTGATGCCTCGATTCAACTGACCCTCAGTAATTATGAAGAATGATGAAATAAAGTTTTCTTCATATCATATTTCTCGAAAACATATGACTTTCTAACAATTCATAGTCTCTACTCGAAAGAAAGTTCAATATACAACGAGTTGTTCTCGCAACTACTTTCCCAATAGAATCATATACTATCGTATTGAGAAGTTAATATCTCGCGTTCTCTTAACAGACTGAGAACAACCACTTCTCAACTCCCGTTCTTCTAGAAAAGTCTCTCTATCTCGTACTTGACTGACTGAGTGAGAGTAAGTGAGTGAGTGAGAATTTATTCACTTGTTTCTCTCGTGAGGCAAGCTTTTTAAAGAGTGTGTGTGTGGGGGGGTAGGGTTCGTTTTACGTAGCCATACGCTCTGACCACCAGAGCGGAATAAATTTCCATTGGCTGGCGACGTCACTCGCGCGTATTTGAAGTCAAATATCTGAGATGTCTCAATATAAACAAATAAACATACCAGAAAACTGCTTCCTACCCTTTTCCACTCTCTTAGTACAAGCGTAGGTAGAATTAAATCACTGAAATATCTGAAATCGGTATAAATAAACAGAGTAACATGTAAATCTCTTAGATTGCGGTGAACCTCACCGCCAGGTAACAGATTAATCATGTTACGTCGAATGAAAATGGGAGACGGGACCGGGGTTCGAACCCGGGACCTTGAGCTCAAAACAAATATCACCGGACATTTAAATGAAATAAATGCTATTATAATTGATGTTGAAGTACATTGGATCTCATGGAGGAAACACTTATTTACAAAATAAGACAACCTCAAAATCACGAATGTGACGGAAGTTTTATTTTGATTTGTTTTAAATTTTCCGTAGTATTTTCTACATCACTTTTACCTGTAGGTTACAGGACATCTGCGAAAGATATTTCACTTTTTCCGAGGTAAGATGCATAAATCACGAAATCGTTATGCACGGTCGCCATGTGCATTACAAACAAGTCAAGCGAGTTCATGAATATTATTTGTACTATATTATTAATTGATAGATATAAATTAAATCATGTTTTTATCATGATTATTCATATTGTTGTGTTGCATTTATAATACAAATATAAAGAAAACAATTTTGCTTCTAACGTGGTCCTACAGCAGTACAAGAGAGCAGTTCTGAAAAACGTGGATATGCAACCCATAACGCAAAGGCATCGTCCTCTTTACTCCGTGAAGATTTGACGAAGAAGCAAAAGTTCCGACATCAAATTGATTGCGCGAATCAACTTCCGTCGCATGTAGATAGGAGTCATCAACATTCTGAAGGAACCGATAAAATAAATGCAGTACGAGAAAAACCCGGTCAATACTGACCTTGGTTTCTCTCCGGTGTTCCTCCGGGTAGTGGCGGATTTTCCAGTGAAAGGAAAGTCATTTAATATTCTGTTTATTATTATTCTCGAATTTTGACTGCACATTATATCTACGATTCCTTTGAAATAAATAAATTTATGACAGTACATATTTGATTTTTGTTTTACAAGTATTAAATCCTCAACAGCCCTTGGGCCCTTGATCAGAATTGATGAGATGGTCCCTTACTTCTTTCCGGAAAGTAACTTAGTTTTTCATCCCCCAAGTGGTCATACGCAGTTTAAGTATAATTCTGTATTTATTTAAAGAAACACGGTGGGATGTTCAGTCACGGAAAGTAAATACAATATTTTTAATTTCTGCAACGAATATTATAAATAAATTTAAAACATTTAATATGATATTGAATTACAGATTTGAAAGTTAGGCGAATCACATTTTAGAATCAATAGTGCTTACAATAGTGACCAACAAAACTAAATAATGGATTATGTGATTGATCAGAAATAAATAACGCAGTATTCGTGAAATGTGTCATGAATAAAGTTGTATAATATGTAACAACATAGGGGCGACCCGTGGCGTAGTGCCTAACGCAATCGCCTTCTACCTCTGGGGACGCCTTTCTCGGGGCTTTCTCGGGGTTCTCCCGTTTCCCCTGCCTATCATTCCACCACAACATACACCCATAATCATTCACCCCCATTTCATTCATAATTACCGCTTCAGGGGAAGTGCGGCAGGAAGGGCATCGGGCATCCTAGTGTTCCCCAGCTACATAAAAACGAAGCATCATATCCATCCCCATTCGCCGACCCCACATGAATTGGGTATAATAAGGCTAGGTAGTTATTAACATGCAACAACATAAAAATAAAAAACATAAAAATTTCATATATTGATAAATAAATACCGATAATTCTCTTAAACACTCAATAAATGCCAAAATCCTATAAAATACATTATGGGTAAAAATATAGAAATTTGTCTGTTTGGAAGGACGGTAAATTCACCTGGCTAAAAATATCTATTAGTTGTGTAATTTTATTCAATGAAAATTAGCTTTAATTTTTGGTTTCCTAATGAAAGGATTATTTTGCGGAACATTGAATCCGAGGAATAAGTAAATCATCTACTCTATAAAAAATTCTTTTCCTCATAATTGTGCAAGATTCTTCCTTTTTTTATTGTAAAATATACTTTTCTTTTATTCTAATTATTTTTTCAAACGTTTCCATATGTATTCATTCTTCTTTCCCTTCTTTGACAAACGAATAGAAGTCCACCTTCAATTTAAAAAAAACTGAAATAAATATGAATTTCTTCAACTCGATGTGAATAAAATAGGATTAATATTTACTCGTATAAAAGTCAAGTTCGTCTCCTTCCAAGAAAAATTTCCGAGAAATAAGTTAATATTTTCTCACCGTCGCCGTGAACCAGTTGAAAGATTATTTCTCTGGCAGTGTTGAAAGAACAAAAAAAGAAATACTCTGTAGAAAGAATCACTCGACAACTAGTTCTTTCAGAACTTCGTTTTTCCCTTTTTATTCCTTTTCAACCTTTCATTAATTGACAGAACAAGGAATGCAAACATTCGTTGCGAAGTAACGAATTTATATTCAGCAAAGATTGCTGAGAGAGAGTTTGTTTGAAATTTTTTGCTGAACTGTGACGTATGAAGAACATCTAAGTTAGGTTTCCGTTCTCAAAAAGTCATGTTTTTCGACAATGTCAGAACAGGTAGCAAGTTATTCTGTATTGCAGGAACGCGAAAAAATGTTTCTTTAATCTTTCTTCGGCGTGGATACTAACTAATATTTTCTCGTATTTCAGAGCAACTTTTCAGGAAATATGTTGTATTAGAATTGAGAGCAAAATGTAAATTTGAAACCATCAGTTTTCAATACAAGGACTTTTCAGAAAAAAATATGAAATATGAACGGTGTACTACATGTGTTATCTTTATTGGTTCTATTTATCATAAATGTGAGTTTATTTGCACAGACTTTCTTCCAAGATTGTAATATTATAACGATAGCTTTCCCTCTACATTTATCTCACTTTCATTCTGTACAAAACGGAGAATTAGTTGGTGGAGCTACAATTTTTTAGTAAACAAGAGACAAAATTTAATTGAATTTCCTTGAAAAAGAAATGAAGATTTCTTTTTCGACAAAGATCTTCTGACCAATCGAACCCGTTATAAAGAATTTATTATGAAATTGAAACTTGTTTACCCTGCATGTTTTAGAAAGAAATATTTGCAAATGTTTCTAATTTAAGATTTTTTTATTTAATACATATTTCCGCTGTTTTTTATTTCAAAATAAATGTGACCAACTACACATCTTACTGGATGTCAATGAGTAAACGCAGAAGAAAGTATTTAGAGTAATTCAGCATTCATTTATTACGACAAAATACAATTGGTATAACTATTTCCAATAATACAACATTATATGTAAAACATTTATACTATATTATATAAGTTTTTTGCTTCAATTTATTTAAGTACCTATACCTTCATTTTATTTTTTCGAACTTTTTTCGTAATTATAATGATATTCTATCATTGCATTATCTTATACAATTTTATTCGTGGGTATTCATGTATATCTAGGTACGGTATTATCACGAGTATCGCGAGTTATTCAAGTAATTTCTCGAACATCGCGAGTTCAGATTAGGATTTTATGTTTCTTTATGAAATCAAGAGACTATTTCATAATTAAATTATTGAGGATATAGAGAAATATAATATAAATATTGAGAGACAGGAAAAGAGGTCGCTAATCATCCAGAATATTGTGACAGGAGACTGGGGGACGATAACCGTACATTAACTAATTAAGGAAGAGAGCAAGTTCAGATTATGTTTGGTTTCGACTTGCAGAATGGAAATTGAGGAAACTGAGGGGGGAAAGAGATTCGCAAAACCCTTTATACAAAGAACAAAAAGACTGGATCCACATTCTGCTAAGTTGTGTTGCCACTGAAATGGTTTGGAAAGAAGAGACTCTTTGTCAGGGTATACGAGAGGAAACCAAGAAATTACATTCTAGATTTTTATATAATGCGAAATAATAGTATCTCCGTTACATTACTCCTTGGCAAGTTATTGAGTAAAGTACGAAAAACGAGGGAGGCAGAATTGATGAAGGAGATCGATGGATCGCTCAATCGTACTTAATTAAAATTCAATCACACTTAATACAATTTTTGTATTTTTTTAAAATTTTAGACAGTTTTTATCTATTTTACTTGTCTGATTTAATGAAATTATAAATTTATATATTTATGCATTTATGTAAAATTAGCGACATGAAGAATCAGGCGCACATATGTGCATATTGGAACATGTGAATGTATGTATAAATGGGCATATATGTATAAATGGTATGGGTGTAAAATAATTATGGGTTATTATCTCTCCAGAAATACTGTTACAGGGCTCTTCCTTCTTCATGCCTAACGCACTTGCCCTAACCGTTTGTTTTTCATGGTTCCTAACTGTGCTGAATGAACGAAACCGTCCCTTAGGTATATACAACATCAGCTAAAAATTAAAAATGATAATAGTCATAACAAGTATATACAATTTATTTAGTACATTAATTCATTCTTTTGTCACAACCGATATTAATCACCTGCCTCATAATTGAAAAGAAGCCTACGTAATACTGTATTATTTCTACTTTGAGTTACTGTTACAGTTCATTAAAAGTGAAAACCAGGGTATTGTATGCATAGCCCACGTACATTTTAGGTATTTCTATAAAGCGCACTGGTACAAGTGCAGACATTTATTGTAAATATTTACGCGTTTTTTTTGTGGGGTTTTACGGCTCGAACCAACATGACTCACCCCGCGTGTGGGACTCGCCGAACGACTCAACCATAACCACTAAAAACCCTCCTGATTTACAACATACCAAAACATATCTCAAAACCAAATATCAAAACATTGAGGACAAACAAATAAGGGGGGGGACAAAAAATGAGGGGGGGACATAACACGAGGGGTAGGACAAAACATGAAAGGGATGAAAAAAGATAAGGAAAATGAAAGATATCCTAGCCTTAAAAGCGTCGGGATCGAAAAGAGCAAGAGGTGACCAGGGAAGGTCAAAAAAGAGAAAGGAAGGAGCCTCGCACAAGTGGAAGTAATTCCAGACTCAGCAACAACTACAACTTGTTCTCTTTTCTTCGTGGATCGGCAACTTAAAAGGCGAAAGAAAGAATAAAACGAAAACTGGAAACGGATTTCCGGGATACGACTAACCTGAACATGGCTGAGCTGATATACGTTGAGAGAGAAAAGGAAAATAACCAGAATAAATTTAATGTTGTGTCTTTCCCGAGTTTAAAGATAATAGAAGAACGTCAGGTTTCATATACGAATGTTATTCAACAATTTAATAGTTTTTGTCATTTTAAAGGATTTGCTTATTCATAACTGATTCTAATTCAATATGAATTGAACATTTTGAATTCCAGGACTTTTTTTTATTACTTTGATAGAATAATTAAAACAAAAATTCAATGATGTGTAATACTTAAGTGTGATATATAAATAAATAAGAATTTTTTTTCAAAAACAACAGCAGTACTTACTGCGTATGACGTGGATGACAAAATACATACTATGTACGATATATTTGTATAAATAGTTTCCTTAAGCACATTTAAACACAGACAAATTACACTATTTAACCAATATAGTGATGTGACTGCTTTGTGTTAATGTCAAATTAAATCAAATAATTTTCAGACAATATTCTAAATTCTGTCAGTGTCTACCGAATAAATTAGACGAGACTAAATGCACGACTTCTTATAGGCTTAGGATAATGTGTTAGTAAATAGAATTTCAGTTTCAAACGTTGTTTGAATTATTCATGAACGTCATGAGGTCAATTTCAAGAATGACTTACCATTTCTCCACTGTACTATGTCTTCGAAAGGGGAATTTAAATTCAGCCAAATGTTTCTCGGGGTCCTATTCTCCCCCATTTTTCCAAATTATGGACTCTTATAATCTTTTACGACTCACTTCAACTTCTTTAGTCTAATTATTTCACGTAATACTAAACTTTTATCAGATTCTCGCTCCTTTGTGCTCCCATGATGTCTTCTGTTCTTTACGATGACATTAAATATTCCAGCAAGTCGTTTAAATCTTCAGAGATGTAACATTATACCATCGTATTCGCAGCAGGTGTCAAATTGTATTTGAAGTAACTGAAATATATTTAAAGGTCAGAGGAGAAAAAAGTTTTTTGACTCGTTTACGTCGTATTTTAATGTAAAAGAAGTTTCTTAGGGTAATGAAGATTCTCGGTTACTCCACCTTCTTTTTATCTTTTTTACTTAAACTCCATCCGTATACTATGCGTGTCTTCAAAATGGAAATATGGTCTCGGTAGGAAGACTTGTAATGATGATTGATTTGTTTCTCGTTACAATCACACACTAAAATTCTTTGATAAAAACAACAAAAATTACACGTTTACAATTTTTAAGAATGATCACACGTCAACTTTATCAAAATGGATATCTATAGCTTTGTCACTCTCATAAACGTGTAATTGATAAATTTTCGCCACATGACTGAAGAAATATTTAGTTTTTTGAGCGCCACATTTTCTTTCTTAAACGATGTTACCACATTCCTTGACCGTGGAGAAAATCCTCAGGGTGTTTTTCTTGACTTATCCAACGTATTCGATGTCATCGATCACGGAATTTTCCTTTCCAAATTGCATTCTTTAGGCATTCGTGGACTTCCACATCAATGGCTAACTTTTTATTTAAAAGATAGATATCAACAGGTCGAAATATCCTATACTAAAAATAAAATACTTCAGCGTTGTCTTTCAGAAACAAAGCCACTTACTTGCGGAGAACCCCAAGGTTCAATTCTCGGTCCTGTACTTTTTTTATTGTATGTGAACGACATGTCATCATCCACATCAGATTGCAAATCGATTCTTTTTGCTGATGACACTAATTTACTATGTACACACGCCAATGTTCAAAAAGTTTTGTATAACCTTTCGACTTGGTTCCATACAAATCGTCTCATTCTAAACACTGACAAAACAGTGTCTATGTCATTTCACAATAGTAATACAAAATCTTTACCCCAGGTTTCTCTTTCTTTAAACGGAACACAATTAAAAACTGTTACGAATACAAAATTCTTAGGTCTCCATATTCAAGACAACCTCAAATGGAATTGTCAAGTTGACAATCTTAATTCCCAATTAAGCAAATTGTGTTACGTATTCCGAAACTTAGTTTACGCAGTTAGTCCACGTATTTCCCGTTGCATATATTTTGAAAACCTTTACTCTCATTTACGTTACGGCATTACTTTCTGGGGTAATTCCAGTCAGAGTATTCAAACTTCCAGAATTCAGAAGAGGATAGTTCAGATAATTTGTAAATCTCANCCCCCGAAACTCTTGTAAACCTTTATTCAAGGAATTAAATATCTTAACACTTCCCTGCATTTATATTTATGAAACGGTCTTGTTTGTTAAGACCGAATTACTGAAGTGCCACCCTTGCTTTATACGAAACAGTCTCGTTCACGAACACAATACTCGCAATAGGAATAATATTCATCGCCCTAGAATGTCAACCACTATTTGCCAAAAAGGACCGCATCATTCGGGAATCTTTCTATATAATTCCCTGCCCAAGAATATAAAAGACATTATGAAATTGAATATCTTCAAATCCGCGGTTAAAAACTACCTCCACCAGTGCTTCTACACTGTAAAAGAATTTATTGATTTCAATAAAAGTTAAATCCGTCTTGTACTTTATCACTCCATTGCTGTAGTACTTTTTAAATAACTTATAACAATTTCTAAAACTATTTTCTTGCAAGATTGTGTTGTCTTATATTTATTTAGTTTTATGTGTACTCAACTTTGGCAAGGAAACTCATATTTATTTAGTTTTATGTGTACTCAACTTTGGCACGGTTGTGTACATAAATTCTGTAGCCCCATCCTGGCCCGGGTTTTGCTCCGGTTTTCCTTCTGGTAGAGGCGGATTTCTTATACAGGTTCTCTAGGCTTAGTATAGGGGCATGTTTATTGTAACAATAAATCGTGATTCAGTAGATGTGAAATTTAGTGGGTTTTTTTCCAACTCTTATGATTTTTAAACACTATACTCAGAATAATCTATAGTTCGATTATAACTTGTACATGTAATTTTTTTGCGTTAAATTACAAACATATAGACATTCTATTAGTATTATAACACCCAGTTAACTTTTTATGTTATCTAGGAATTTTTGCTGAAATTTTTGAATCCGCCTCTGCCTTAGGGCCCTTGATCGGAATTGATGGGATGGTTCTTGCTTGCTTCCGGAGAGTAAATTAGTTTATTGTCCTCCGCGTGGTCATACGCAGTTTGTACTGCTTTTTTTGACAATAAATTTATAATTGTTTCAAGTAAATAAAAAATTATTACTTTTAGGTTGTTAAAAATTTGGACCCACCCATGGTGTAATGTATAGTGCAATTGTCATGCTGCTTATACAAACACTGGATAATCCAATCGCCAGTTTTCTCGGGATACTCCACAGAACATCCGCATGTGGAAGGTGTTTCGAAGGGCATTTGGCATCCTTGTAATTTACCAGCGATAAAGTGTCATGAGCAATGTTTCATCCTTCATCTCCGACACCTTGTATACGGTAAAAGAAGAAGAAATTAAAATTAGATTGATTTTAACATTATTAGTTTTTTATCCCTTGGTTCATTTATTAATGGTTAGATATTTTTGCACATGTGTAACTTCAATTACATTACTTTTACACAAGTATCTACATTAATTAGAGTGAATTCTTCGTATAGTGTGTTGCAAGGAAATTGGAAAAAGTAATGCATGAAATTATTTGAAATGTCGAAAGACACTTTTTTGGGGTTTATTGAAATTAAAACGCAAAACATTTCGTTATTATTGACGAATTACAAGGTCAGAAAGACAATTAGAATTGGCTGCTAATCAGTAGATGTGAATCTTCACTCGCATGACTGTTGACTATGAAGCTTACTAATGTCCACTGACGGCGGACAGTCCACTGAACGTATGATTACGTGAACGATTTGCATTAGCAAAATTAAATAAAGGCTTTGAAGAATATTGTTTTCGACTACATAAAAGTAAATTGAAGACCAAACATATGAGCTATGTTTATTAAGCTTTGTGTGTTAAGTGTATTTTCCTTCTGGCATTTCTATGAATTTAAAATATTTCGTAATTACGCACATATTAGCACATAATACTGAAAACTGTGTGTATTATTGCGGGTTTTCTTCGTAGTATTTAACTTTTGAAATGAACAGAAATGAAAATTTAATAATGAACAGAAACGAAAGTACAAAAACATGGAAACTAATTCATGAATTTAGAATATTACCTAAGAACCCCAAATAACACCGGAAAAAATGAGCTAAAATAATACAGCTCTGTTGACAGGTGTTTTAACACCAGAATGTCCAGTAATGATCGTTTTAAACTTCTTTTCAAATCCTGGGCAACGTCGAGTAGTTCTGATAGAATTGTTTTATAACCATGATGCGTCATGTTTAAAGAATGTGTGTATCATACTTATTTGTTTTATCAAGATATGACCTTCAAATCTAAAGTTTCTTAAGGTTAAGTGTAATTCGTACGGAATGAGGACGACCATTATTTTCTGGGAGTTATCAATTACGTGAGAAGGCGTAGCAAAACTCACCATTAGATTCGGAATCCAATCAAATGTGAATCAACAGAAAGGAATATTATTAATCTCATCCTAAATATTTATGTGGAAATGATAAATACAAAACATTTACTATTGCTTGCGCAAGTCAAGTTATAAGTCGTAAACGTCAATTTTCCTCATACCGTTTTAAAATATGAGCGCATTTTTACCAGCAGCATATGTATGCTTGTCGTATAGGCTGCATGACGTCTTATAAATACGCAATCAGTCAGAGGTAGCCAGTGCACGATGGCGGTTGTGTTGCATGAGTTGTTCGTTTTTTGTGGCCGCAGAAGTGCATCGCGTAATGCATTCCGTGTACAGTGACAACAGTTTATCTCGGAAAGTTGTATTTAATAGGATCCAGAAGTCTAACAAGGGAAGGCAAAGCATCAGAGATGGGGAGCGTCCTGCGAAGGTGTCAACCACAGTCACAGAGCAGCGTGTGAAACAAATCATTCGTAATGACAGGCGTGTGACGATCAATGACGTAACCCGTACTGTACGCTGTTCACACGGAACCGCACGGAACATTGTGCGAGAAGAATTGCACTAAAAAATCATCTGGGTGGCCGTCATTTTGAAACCGATAATGCTGTAATCCAAGAGATTACTCGTTGACTGTAACAGCAACCAAAAGACATATTTGCCAAGGGTTTTCAAGGGCTTGTAAAGAGAGGGATGAGTGGTGATTATGTCGAAAAGTAAAATAAATGACAGGAAGTTCCTTTGAGTATTATTGTATTTTTGCGAGTTATTAATTGATTTACCTACGTTGTACTGAAAGTAAAAATTACAATGTGTAAATAACGCACGAATTAAAATTATGAAATATTTTTCTTTTACATGTAGTAATTTTATGATGGTATTGAAATATGTAAATCTAGTTTCATGTCAATTCGCCAGGTTTAATGTGGCAATATACATTATTTAATGTTTCAGTTATAAGTTAATTAAGTGAGAAAACTTCTATGTTTTAAATAGTTATTGGTACGAGTATGATATAAAAAGGATTAGAATAGACTCAGTATTCATTATATTTAATCAAACTTAAAATCCTTTCTTTTTTTTTAAATGGTGTTGACTATCCTAACCAGGTTTTACTCGGTTTTCCTTTGGGTAGAAGCGAATTTTATAAATAGGTTGTCCGGGCTCTCGCTCAGGGGCAATAGTCGCTTTATTATTATTNGAATAATCTATAGTTCGATAATAACTTGTACATGTAATTTTTTGCTTAAAATTACAAATATATTGACATTCTATTAGTATTATAACTCGCAGCCAACTTTTTATCTTATCTAGGAACTTTTGCTGAAATTTTTGAATCCGCCTCTGCCTTTGGGCCCTTGATCGGAATTGATGGGATGGTCCCTTGCTTGCTTCCGGAGAGTAAATTAGTTTTTTTCCCCTCCACGTGGTCATACGCAGTTTGTACTGTTTTTTGACAATAAATTTATAATAATTAATAATTTATATTATTAATATTTTTGGAATAATTTACAGACAAGAATACTTATTTGTTGAATATTTTTTTGTATTCTAAGTATAAATTTGTTGATATTCCAACATGCAGCTCACAATTTTTATTCTAATTTTAGGGCATCTCGTGTCATGATTTTTTCCAGGAGATGCAGGAATGATAAATCCGCCTCAGCCTTAGAGTCATGATCGGAACTGAAGGATGGTCCCTCGCTTGCTTCCGAATAGTAAGTTAGTTCAAACGCTTTTTTTGACAATAAAGTTTACTGATTTTATGAGTCATGTGTCTTCATGCTTGATCCTGAAACGTTGTCTACTGGTATTTTATCATTTTACATTCCTCCTCACTGTTGATTTAACAACATGACCCTGACCGCGGGTTCTATAGTTTCTACCAGTGCATCACTAATATTCTTCTTGCACAATGTATGTCCCTTTGTAATTCCTGTAGTAAATGATAAGAAATTTGCTCCGTGTTGTAGGAAGTTGAAAATATAATTTATAATACGAAAAAGGTAAACAATATTCACAAATTATTGATTCCGATACATGAAAAAAATCTGTTCACTAAGAGCATAAATAATTTTAAAGAGAACGAATAATGATAAATGATAATTTTTGGAAATTGTACAATAAAATAAAAGCTATATCAAAGCAGCAATTGATATGGTATTGACTAAATTTTACTTCATGGTACCTTTTTTTCTTTTTTAAATCACATTATGTCATTCCTAAGTATCATAAACCATCAAAGATTTTTTTTTAATTCAACGAGACTTATATTTCCATGCTATCCACTGCACACCTGCTCCCAGAGCATGAGGTCCCGGGTTCGAGTCCCGGTCCGTCGCAATTTTCACCTGGTTGTTGACGTTGCAAACACTCCTCCACGAGTAAGTACTAAGAAGTTGGGAGTTAAGATAATATATGCTTTATCATGAGCAGTACTTGATTTTCACCTTCTAATATATACAGGACCCATGTAATCTGTTCCCACTGATGAAAATGGTCTGCAGGGACTCAATCTTCCGCAAGAAGTGTTTCCCATCTGTTGTATAGATGTTGTGGATTTGAATCTCAAACATTTGATACATTTATTATTAGCTTCCTATTAAGCCTGAGACCTTTAATAGGACAATACTTAAGTCTGAGCATGTATAACAGAGTTTGGTTTGGTGGGTGGAGATATAATTTGTGATAATGTTGAATTATCAAGTGAGTTAACCTATCTTTACTTGGCAAGATAATGGGATGTTTTTGTTCCCAAGATAGATCTCCTTGTCTTAGCCTGCCTCCTACTCTTAAAATACCCTTTTTATCAATGAAAGGACATAGTTTAATTATGGTAGAATGTTTTAGATTGACATTATTTTTAGGGAGGTGATTTCACTTGAATAATGTTTGTTTTGAGTGTGTTTTATTAACAAGTTCTCTTGCTTTAATGATTTGCTCTTTGTTTTAGTGTTGTTATAAAATCGAAAGATCCATGCAATTATTCTTTTTGGTTTTAAATAAGTGGAGCACTACCTATAAGAGAATGTAAGACATGAATATTTTTATGGTCACTTTCCACTGTGATATTGAAAATATTAAAATTGAAATTTTCTGGCTGAGTAGGCCATTGTGATTTTTCACAAAAAAATCCATGATGGTCCATGACACCATAGAGAGTTACTGATTAAGTCAGGAGGTTGTAATTCTCTAGTTAATATGTTAGATGGATTGATTTTAGTTGGAACATGAAACCACTGATTTTCATTAGTTCTCTGATTAATTTTGTTAATTCTGTGGGTTACAAAACTATCTTTATCTTATCTTTACTTCTAATCAACTGAATGACTGTGGTGGCATCTGTCCAGAATGTGAATTCTTTTAAATCAGCAGTTAATGACTTTGATATCTTAATAGCAAGTTCAGTAGCTAGCAATGCTGCTGATAATTCTAATCGGGGTATTGCAAGTTTATTTGGAGGAGAGACTCTAGTTTTAACTGCTAACAAGTTAGATTTATTTTTAGATATTATATAACAACAAGCTCCATATATAGATGCAGCATCACAAAAGATAATGTAACATATAAGTTTCAGAGAATATAGTGATTCTTGGGATTTTAATTTGAGTTAATGCTTTGAACTGAGTATAAACTTTTAACCAATGTGATTCTACATCATCCCAATCTAACTTCACAGTGAAACTATCTCATCCCAATCTAACTTCATAGACCAAAGTTTTTGAATTATTAATTTTCCAGTGGCTATTATGGGGGCTAATATACCTAGAGGGTCAAACAACTTACAAACTTTACTCATAATTTTTCTTTTTGTACAAGGACCTTCATCTTTAATATTTACAACATAATGCAATGTATCATAATTATGATGCCAAGTTAATCCTAATACCTTTTGATCTTCATTACTGAAGAAATTTTCTACATGTTCGTATGATCTATCCTGAATGGGGATTGATTCCAGAATTTTGATGTGGTTTGAGTTTCACTTAGTCTCAGGAATACCCCCTGATTCAAATAATTTGGTTATATCTTGCCTCAACTGAACGGTTTTATTTAAGTCATTGCTTCCTGTGACTATGTCGTCTACATACGTTTCTATTCTAACGGGAGGAATGTGACATCAACAAATTATATGTCTGGTGGAAGAAGGATGTATGTAACATAAATTTCCACAAACCTCCTTCTTCCTGCAGTCATTTAATTTTACCAAATATATCTCTAGTGGATAAAGGAGGTATGTAATGTAAAATTCCATAAATCTCCTTCTTATACACTATATATCTAAGGTGGTAATTACAATATATATTTTATTTTAATTTTTAGACTCATATTAAAACAAAAATTCATACTGAATAAATTTTTTACCACTTATAGGAATAGTATATTTTAGTAAGAACAAAAAAGTACCGCAATGACAACTCAAACTAAATATCTCTAAAAACTTGTTTGCTGTTACATACCCCCTTCATCCACTCGCCAGTTCAATTTCGAAATCGTTCGCTGATGGCAGTTACCTGTGGCGCGAAGAGCGTGCCGAACAGCAGCGTAGCACGTCGCCTGTTGGCGTCAGCACAGAACACTTTGCAAGCGACGCCAATGCAAGCGGCGGCGCGGCGGTGGCGGCGCAGGCGATAGTGATACCGCCGCCGCCGCACACACGACAGCCGACACCACGCCGCGCACCGCCGCCCACGCGCTCCTCCTCAGATCTTTCCCCGACGCAAAACGCGCCGCAGCTGTCTCTGGGGTCGCGTGAAATGGAGGGGGCGGAGTGACCCCCTCCTCCATGACGATGAACCCTCACGCTCGAAGAGGGGGTGCTGAGAAGAATCGGTGATTTTTTTGGTAGCAGAGCGTGCTTCTCAGAACTGGCGAATCTCTATTACTTTAATGCATCGGTTTTCCGTGCACCATATGACATTTTTGATCAAGTTCGACTCGTAGTAAATTAGGCATTGTCACCAATTTTAGGCATGAGTTGTGCAATTTAGCATTTGGCATCAGTTGTGCACTCACAATACAGATGTTTATTCGTTAATATTTCGCAGGTCCTATACAGTTTACTTAGCCCCTTGCTTCATATACTGATGTCATTAATAGTAATTACTATTTTAGAAACAATATAAGTGCACACATTTGTAAGCACTAAAATATTTTTATGACATCATTTTTATTTTCTATTTTTATCATCAAGAAATCACATCGAGCTTTATTTATTTGTTGTCATAATCTCGAGTTCAAAAATAATTCCTTTTTTCGTAAAGGGATCGCGTATAAATTTCTCATATCTCGTGTCACTACGAACGGGTACGCATTGATTTCCTAGACATCAAAATCTGTGTACACAAGGTTCCAAACGTGCCCGGTTTACCCAAGTTATGTTGACGACTGGACTGGAATGTATACGAACCGTGCCAACACATAAATCCACACACTAGGTCAGCAATGCCGTCGATACAACATGCTTCAGTCTTGCGGAGATTATATAAAGCACAAATTTGGCGTATTTTTCCAAATTGTATTATTTTCCTTATCTTCCACTCACTACCATTTTGTACTGATTAAGTTAATCGTAATTAGTAAACTCGCAATGGTATTGTCTCTCACTGAACGTCGATTATTATCTTCGTGCACACATGACCTATCATCTATTGACAATATTTGCCTTTGATTGACGTAATTAATGACGTTTCAAAGTGACGACATCTCCAACACTAACACACTAACTCTTCTCATGACACACTTCTAGTCTTTCCTTCGACCCTCACCGGATAACACCTTGAGCGGACGCGTTCAAATGGAGCCAAGAAATAGCAGCGGGGTTGATACGCGGCGTGCTCTCGCCCCAGACTGCCTGTTCTCCTCGCCGGCACCGCCGCCCTCGCCCTCGCGTCGCCACCTTATTGACGCGCTCGCCCTACGCCGGCTCCGCCATCGCCCCTGTCGCAGCCCAGAGGCCTTCCGAGTGTGCGCAGAAGCCCCGCTCCAGCCCCTCCCGCCTCTCCGGGCGCCGTCGCTCAACAGAAGGTCGAAAAGTTTGTTTCGGGATCAAAATAAATTTGATGTCTATTTAGTAGCACGGGAGGGTAATAGATGACTCATATAGCATACAATCCTGTATTTCTTTTTAATATTATTAGCATTATGAATATTATAATAGCACCTTGCGTTTTGGCACTATTTTAGTACGTTAAATAAATCGTCCATTATTTCTAGTTAATAATTTATGAATGACCGAAGTAATTAGAAAATTATTTGCTTTTATTTGAATATAACGCAATGAAATATATATCACGTTGTTACGAAATACTTCCGTTTGATTAAACTTTGAAACATAACACATTATGAAGGACAAAAAATAGGCTGGAATATTGTGAATCTGATTAAACAAAAACAAATAACTATCTGCTTAAAATGTCATTTTCACAAATTAGTGACAGGTGTATAGTGCACTCAAACTGTGATGAAAATTCTCTTACCATGAAACCCTTTACACAAAGGTGTGTACAATTACAATTATATTTATATATAACAATATTTATGGTAATAATTACTACATGTTTTATGTCAGTACAAAAGAATACGCCCCCCTCTTTCAAACAGGAGAGAGGTACTGTGAAAATCTGCTGCGAATCGAACCTAAAGGAGAGTGGATCGAAGCCACTCTCTGATAGGGTATTGCAAGGAATATTCTAATCATAGTATTTAACAAAATGCAATATTATCGGAATGGAGAAGGTAAATGCACAAAACACTCAATTTAATCACAAAATCCCGCGGTCGAACTGCAAGTACTCAGATACTTTCCATTAACATAAGAAAAAAATTAATACGATATAAAACTATTTTTTGAATGAATTAAATTTTCAGGATTGTTAAATAGACAACCTGCAACTGTGAGGGTCGAATAAAATAATTATAATACTCCACTTCAAGGAAAAACGGGAAATAATACGCAAAATTAAAATTAAATCAGAATGATTATGTCATACATATTTCTGTAAAGTATACTCTTTAGCGTCTACTAGTCGTATTTATAGTTCTTGCACATACGTACCTACACCATTGACATCAAAGGTGACATTTACTTGTGCTCAGCTGCTTTTGGAGTATCGCCTCCTTGAATTGAGGCCCAGAAATCACGGTGTTCTATTCTCAGCGGACAGGAAGAGTCCCGTTAAGACTCTGACTTTGACGAAGATAAAATTCAGTCATGAGGTGATTGGTGCAATTTTGATGAAATTTTCTTTTTATGCACCTGATATAAAATGAAAATGTTTGATATTTCAAAATTTTGCAGTTAGGTCGTACAATTGTCTTCAATTGTGAGTTTGAAGGTAAAGTTTCAACTTTGTATATCACGAGGATACGGGAGAAAATACGTGTTCAAAATAACAGCGACTCATACTACAGTCAGATAAATAGAAATGAAATCTACTACAATTAACGTCCATTATATAATCAAATTAAATTTAAAATGACTTACGTCCTTTAACGGATGAATACTATAGATTATGAGTTTGAATGTTCACAATGTTTTGACTTAATGCTGAAGTCGTCGTCAGTTGGTATTCGTCCGTTAAAGGTCGTAATTAATTAATTATTTACAGAGAAGTGAAGTTTATCATCCAGAGAACAAGACTAGACAGAGTTTAGACAGTTGATATGGTTGTGACTATGACTGAAGTTATAGTTGACAGTATCCGACCGATATCAACTATAAATTCACGTGCGGAGGGGGGAAACGTCCTTCACGAAGCACAATGGATTGCTTGGTGGAAAGGATATATTTTTATTTGTGGGGCTTTAGAACTCGTCAACATCGAGGTCATTACAGCCCTTAAAACTTGTACAGGTAGGGAAAATGCAGTTACGCACTAGGGAGAGCCAACATGACTCTCCCCGCGTGTAGGACTCGCCGAATGACTCAACCATACCCATTAAAAACCCTCCTGAATTACAACTCAAAACTCAAATCCCAGCATATCTCAAGTCTTTACTTAAAACATTCTTTTTTTAAAAAGAGAAGAAGAAGAAGAAGAAAGAGGAAAATGAAAGATACCCTAGCCCTAATAGCGACGGTATCGAAAAGAACAAGAGGTGACCAAGGAAGATCAGGAAAGAGAAAGGAAGGAGCATAGCACAAGTGGAAGTAATGCCTGACTCAGCTCAGGGCCCCGTGTTTGCCAAACACGTACTTACTAGATGTAAATCCCCTGGGGGAAAGGAAATACATATACCTTG
>NNCF01125993.1:189065-203270 GCA_002313205.1 Laupala kohalensis | reverse complement strand
TGGTAGGGTTGTTTCGCCATGACTGAGCTTATGAATTGCCATTTTTGTGTTTGACCTACACCAGGAAGGTTGTAGAGATGGAGTGTGTTCAGAGGTTATGGCTGGAGGTTATTGACGATGGTGTGGTTTAATAGCATACAGGTATGTTGTTTTTAATGATTTTTTTTGTATAGGTTTGTAACAGTTTTCATAGTTAGATAGGGAGTAATCATCGAAATATTGTGTTAATAAGATGTTTCAAAGTGTATTATAAATAATGTAAATTGTGTATGTTCATTGTAGACCTGATGAAGGTAAAATAAATTGCTGAAACGTTGGCGTTATAAAAGAAACAATACTTTTTTCATTGTTGACCAATCCTCGAAGATATCTTTTTGTTATATAAACTAAATAGAATGGATATGAATACACATAATCTCTTAAATAGCGGTTAACCACTCCGCGAGGTTACAGATTAATGATGTTACATTGAATGAAAATAGGAGATGAGACCGAGATTCTAACCCAGGACATTCAGTTTAGTGCGCTGATACGCCACCAAATAGTGGATCACCAGTTTTAAGTGTTTGTTAACTTCAAAATATAGAATATTTGTACCCGAAATAAAGCATTTAAATGAAAGCTGTGTCTAAAATGATATCTCCTCAGAGGTATGTGGGTTATTGTAAGTTGAATGACGAAGGTAGACTGGGTTGGCAGGCGAACATGATCCTGTTTTCATGTAATGTAACAAAATGGCAACGAGTCTGGAATCGAATCAAGGACCCCAGCTTTGATGGCAGAGGTGTTTTTTTTGTGGGGCTTTAAGGCTCGTCAACATTGAGGTCATTAGAGCCCATACAAGTAGGGAAAAAGGCAGTTCCGCATCATAGAGAAGAGTCGTAGTGACTCTTGCCCGTGTGTGGGAATCACCGAATATCTCGACCATACCACACTAAAAATCCCTCCTGAAATCAACAAATATCTAAAGAGAAAGATGAAAGAAAATAAAAGAAAACAGTATACCAATACAATATATCACAAAAAAAGGAAAACAATTTCTAAAGATTATATTTTCTAATTACAGAAACAAAGGATGAAAGGAAACAAGACAGGAAAGATGAAAAGGGAATGCATATTTTAAACCCTCCCGAGAATTTGTGGGAGGAGCCTCGATCTACTCATAAAATTCAATAGTTTATTAACATTAACCGTTTCATTTCCGAGAATTGTTGGTAAATCTGCAGTCAGACCAATTCGTCTCCGTATACTTGAGTATCTTCTGCAATCAGTTAGTAGGTGACGCACTGTCAGAGAACAGCTACACTCCTCACAAACGGGTTCATCATCAAGTAGTAAGAGATACCTATGAGAGAGAGGACAATGTCATATGCGCAGGCGGGTCAGCAAGACCTCATCGCGCCGGGTTGGCCTACAGGAACTGCTCCATGACTTAACAGAAGATTTGATAAGTCGGAGTTTATGCCTTTCAACAGCTAACCACTCATTGCTCCATTCATTCAGAATCCTTATTTCGACGGAATTTAGGAGATATCGTTTTGGAATCGAGGAGAAATCCACGCGATTCTAGAGGCATACCGTCTTTGCGGAATAGTCTGCTTCCTCATTTCCACTTATACCCACGTGTCCGGGAACCCAGCAAAACATTATGTCCTTTCCATCACTTTGCAATGCGAAAAGTACATCCTGGATCACCTTATCAGCCGGATACATATTCTGGATTGCTTGAAGGGCACTCAGCGAATCAGAACAAATCAGGAAATGTGATCCGCCGGAGCACTTTGTAGTTCGCAATGCTCGCAATATGGTGTAGCACTCAGCAGTGTAAACACTGCACAAGTCGCCTAGACGGTAACCACAGGTCTCACGGGGAAAAACCACAGAGCAGCCGACACCATATGCTTGCATCGACCCCTCCGTAAACACAGGGATACGGACCCGGTGTTTGTCGAGGATTAGGTGAAAATATACCCTCAACATCGGAGCTGGAATGTTCTTTTTGTCATGATGCAGAAGATCGAAAATAATCTTCGGCTTGTGCAGAACCCAAGGAGGAGGCTTACTAAAACCTTGGTGTAAAATTAGGTGTGCGTATATTTAAGGTTTCTAAAATTTGTTTGGAGCGATATCCAAAAGGTTTGGTTGCTCTCAGTCTGTTGTTGTAGAAACGGATGAAAGAAGAGGATGGATGAAAAACCGCGTTGTGCACCAGATTGTCGGGTAAAGTTTGCAAGTGGCAAAAGTGTCGTAGCATGAGTTGCCGCCGGAGGTAAAGAGATGGTTCGCCACTCTCGGCATGCAAACTCGGAANCCCGTAACTAGTCGAATTCCGGCATGGTGGACACTATCCAACTTCTTTAAATAGCTTGTACGAGCAGAGCTATATACAACGCAGCCATAATCGAGCCGAGATCTTATGAATGCTCGATAAAATTGGTGTAGGGAGTAGCGATCAGCGCCCCATTCCCTGCTACTGAGGCACTTCAATAAATTCAGGGATTTTAATGTTCTTGCTCAAGTCTGTAAGATATTCAATCCAATTTAGTCTCTGATCAAAAATTAGACCTAAGAATTTTACAAAAGGGTAGAATTTTAGAACGTTTAGGGCGAGGTGAGGTTCTGCCAGAAGGTTTGGTCTCCTACTGAAAAGAACACAGCGTGTTTNCCAGTGGTATAATCTATTAAGGACGAGTTGGATTTGCCGCTCCGCACCAGTGACATTCTGTGATGAACAAAAGACAGAAAAGTCATCGACAAAGAGAGAGTGTAAAACATGATTCTTTACAGCAGACGTTATGCTGATTATGGCCACTGCAAATAAGGTCACACTCAAGACTGAGCCCTGAGGAACACCGTTCTCTTGGAGAAGGAGATCCGAGGTGTCTCTTCCAATTTTATAGCGGAAGGAACGTTGATCCAAACAGGACATGAGTAATCGGGGGAAGACGTCCTTTGAATCTCCAGGCAGAGTGTTTGTCCTCAACACCCATTCACCTCATCGGCGCGCAACACACCTTGAGGTTGAGGGTTTTTTATAGAGGTTTAATCCTTTCTCGCGACCCGGCCAATGAAGGCAAGATCTCCGTCCTTTGAAACACGCAACTTTCCACCATCGCGCCAATGGTGGCCGCTGAAGCATGCCCAAAGCTTACGGTATCCGACGACTGGTGGCGCAGTACTAGTCCCCAGCTCGGGGCCGTGGGTTCGCCAAGCCCATACTCACTCGAAACTGAGCTCCGTGCGGGGGAAAGAAGAAGAGAAGGACGAAGAGGTGAAGAAGTAAGAGAAGAAGAAAAAGAAGAATGAGAAGAAGAGGAAAATTAAAGATACCCTAGCTCTAATAGCGTCGGGATCGAAAAGAACAAGGGGTGACCATAGAAATTAAGGAAAGAGAAAGCAAGGATCCCGGCACAAGTGGAAGCAATGCCAGACTCAGCTCGGGGCCCCGTGTTCGCCAAACACGTACTTACTAGATGTAAGACCCCTGAGGGGCGCAGAGGTGTTAACCACCACACCAGCCGTTCGCATTCCACAACTGTACACCATTTCTACCCAGACCTGAATTATCACATATCTTCTCCGCGTGTGGGTTACACGGAAGAAATATATGCATAACCAACCTTAACACGTAGGTACGTGTGGGGACGTGTCTTTCGTGGTTTATGTCTGTGCGGAAATGGTGTACAGTTGTGGAAGGCGGTCGGGTAGAGTAGTGGATAACATTCCTGAGATCAAAGCAGGAATCCCTGATTCTAGTCCTGGCTCGTCGCTATTTTCACTTGACTGGAAGTTGTCACATGTAAGTTCTTCTCCACGTGTAAGCTACACGGAAGAAATGTATGCATAATTAATGAACATGTATGTCATTCGAAGTTCTCGGACATTAATCTCTAATCTGGTTACAATTTGACTTGTGAGTGTAATGCACATTTTATTAATTAAAAATATCTTATTGAAAATAATATGTCTGATGATATCAATGCTACTTCAGCATTTCTTCGGCTGTCCACATCTGTCGAGAAATATCAGGCGACCTCCACCAGGTTGTGAGATTTTTTAGGAGTTTGTGTCACTTTACCACACATACGGCTGAGATGAGTAGAGTATTCGTATTTACTTCGTCCCTTAAAAGGTCAAATCTTTGTCCGATATGCTCAAAACCTTGACTACGCCCATGTTATCTAGCCACTCCCTTCTCACCTGAGGGCAAATATGTAATCGACACAAACACGCATTCTATTTTATTGTCGTATTTTGGTGCAGGGTTGTCAACATTCTTGTACAATTATATGTATGTAAAATTTGTTATAAGTTACATTAACAATTTTATGATTATTCGTAAATTTGGTTTAATGTAACCATTCAGAGAAATGTGATTAAGAATGAAAAGAAAACAAGTATGTTTTCAAAGATTTATTATGAAATCCCTTCTTCCAGTAAATAAATTTTGCTTTGAAGATCAACAAAACAATTCTTAGCTATTCAGAGCTGAAATCCCTTCCAAATAGCAATAACGCAGTTTACCGATAACCCCCAAAAAATTAAAAGTTGAATTACATAAAATCAAGTTGATTATCTCCAATTTAAAAAAAACGCAAAACTTACTTGTATGAGTACGATATAATGATTTTTAGAGGAAACATATTCAACACATTAGAAAAATGTGATTTTTTCTCTATTGATATAATGTGATTGTTTACCTGTTATTGTCAAACGAGCCATTTTCCCCAGTATTTGGGGTTTTTCATGATGTACAAATTCGAAAATTAGAAAAAAAGGACTTACATCATTGACAAATCACATGGTATTTCTTCAATCTGAGGTTGAAATTCAAGAGTCTTACATTTCTTTCGTAACTTAGAATACAACTTCGTCAATGTCACACCAAAATATTAATTTATATGTGACTACAAACTTTTCGATTTCTTCCGATATATTATGAGTAATGGAAATATGAAGACATGTTTTTCATGAATTATGAGATTTAAAATGCATTATTTATTCCCTAATGCAATAATTCAATATTCTTGTACATAAATTATATTTTTAACATGTTCAGGAAATGTTTGATTTTAGTAAAAGAAATCTCACATTATACATAGATTTGAAATCTCTCGTTACAGTTTTTCATTCAGTATAATTTTTCTGGTTTATATGTAAGCTACTTTGAAATATTGTATTTCATATTTTTATATCAAAATAATAGAGCGTATATTGATATAGTTTGTTAATATTTAAATCCTACTTATTCTTTTCCTCACATGTACTTTTAATAATAAGACAGACACCCAAAAATGAAAAAAAAAGTTATTTTCCAAATAGTTAACCTATGAGTCTTGACGTATATTGACGCGATGAATCCTACTCTATTACTCCCCCATGGAGCAACTCTGGCCCCGGATTCGGATTCACCGCGTCAAAATACACAAGTACTTAGATTTTTTAAATTTTTGTGTGCCTGTGTAATTTATCATACGAATAATTATTTTAAAGATTGCTTATTGTTCGTTATGATTATTCATAAATATTAATTATTGTCTGTATATATTGGGACAATGGAGTACACTCCTTCCACAGTTCCACCTGTGTTTTCCTTCCGGTACTTCGATCCGAGTTGATGGGATGTCTGTGTTTTCCGGAGAATAAAGTAGCTTATAGTTCTCCATGCGGCCGTATACTGTTTTAACAGTTCTTTTGGAAATGAATTATTTAAAACATCACGTAAAATCACCCGTTTCGTCCCACTGTGACGTGTGCCGCTCCCGCCCACGTCTCTCGGCTGCTCACCCGTCTCCCCTCTCTCACAAAGGCTCACCCGCAAAGGCCGGCGTCGGGGGTTCCCCAGCCGTGCGCCGCGCCGTTGTGTTGCTTGCCCTTCTCGCTTTCCACAGACACGTTTGTTCACTGCGGGAACGAATCACTCAAGGGAGAGAGCACTACACGCTCCGGCACTTCCGGACGATGAGAAGATGAAAATGACCAATGGGAGGACCGGGAAGGAGTTAAAACTTTGATGATTCCGGGAAAGTCATTCTTGTTTTACTCCAGGTAAATACTTAATGATAAGTTAATTTTAGCTGCGTAAAAAATCTATTTTATTTTACGTCATACCGCTTCTACTACTTCTCGTCGTAACAGAAAAAATGACCAGGAACGTATTCGGATAAAAAAATATTTTACGTTCATTGTATTTTTTTTTCGAGTGAGGTTGATATCAAACGAACTACTCCAGTTTGGTGCTGCCGAAACCTGAAGACAAAAACGTGGATTTACAGCGCCCTAAAAATTACACTTGGAGAATTCTTTCAACAGGATAATAAGAGTGATAACGTACCCAAACTTATTAAGGCAATATAGAGGAATTCATCATGTGAAAAATTTTATACAGAGAAAAAATGTAAGAAATGATATCGAACAAACAACGATTGTACTACTTAAAGATGTGTACTACTTAAAAGAATCAATGATATGCTGTTGACACGCAATGGGAGAGGTATATGCATATTTCTCCCACCATTTCATAATTTTTTCATGAGACATGTATTTTGAATCATGTTAACAATAAATTTCTAAAGTTTGTGTGAACTGAATGCAATTTAAAAAAAAAGAAATTCAAAAGTAAATTATCTTGCCTCACGTAAGAATGAAACGTATAGAGGGTTAAATGTGCCAGAAATAAGATAATATTTTTTATGAAATTTGAAAATCAAAATTCTATTTTTTAAATTTTTAAACCTTTTACGTGTAAACGCATTACAAAAAGTTTTGAGATTTTGTTGTTTTCCCTTTCAAATATTTTTGGTTTTCCACAGATTAAGCAAGTATTTTCTTCCGCATTCCACGATCTAAAATATCAATCCAGAAAAGTATATTTATCAAATTTTGCAATTTTGATAAATTCATATTGTTTTACAAAGTCATAATTGAAGCTCTGATTCTGGAGCGCTACAACTTTGAGGTGGAAGGGATCCCTGATGTGGAAGAGATGATCATCACTCATGAGGAGAGTAGCAGTGATGATGATGAGAATGATGTTGACGACCCATTGGCTACACTTCTTCCTGATTTTTGTGTTTCAGGTGCTGAGCCAGGACCCTCTTTCCGGTGAAGCCTCCAATATATTATATTTAAAAATTTCTTTAGTTCTTAAAAATATAATAGTCTATTTGTTATACTTTTGTATTTTTAGGTTTAGGTTCCATTATTTACATTGTTCTTTAGTATTTTAGTAAGTTTCTGTTGTAGTAATTCGAGTTATGTTATTTTATAATTTGTAAATTTTAGTATGCCATTTGTCTTGTGTAATTCAATTATTGGTTTTTTTATGAGTATTTTGTTTTCTCTTTACTATTCTTGTTCGGAAATAAGCCGCCATCCTGATTGGGATTTTGCTAGGTTTTACTTCATCCCTTAAGGTGTCACACCGGGATGGTCCCTAGTTTCGCTTCCTTGCATTAAATGTCAATGAGTTCTCCCTTCTTTTCTTCTTTCCTAAGTATTTATTGTAAATAAATTTAATAAATATAGTATTTATTGTATAATTTGATTTACACACTTTTTATTCTTTATCCTTTTGTACTTCATAAAGTGCTTTGAATTTGATTTATATCTATGGTGTTGGTTGTGTTTGATGTGACCTTCCAGTTTTGATTAAGTATGTGATTAATTAATATTTTCTTACCATTACATTGTCAGTCTGACATTTTCCGAGAAGTATCAGAAATCCATTTAATACTATGGTGTATTGTTTATGAAAAAATAAAATAAATTGATTTCAATTAATATTACTAAAAATATCTCTTATTCAAAACTGCAAGTTCATCTTTAGTTACGATCTCAATTTTTTTTTTTTTTTCAAAATTCATCGGACTAAAATTGTACAGATGATTTCGTGCGTGTTTTATGCGATACTATGTAGTCAAATCAAAGCGAGTGTCGGGTTTTTGTTCTAAAATATTGGTGGTGGGTGCTCTGAAACACCACTCGAGTCCACCTGGAGTCCGCCATCTTGGTATTTTTGGTGTACAAACTCTCGATAACTAGAGTATACTAGCCGCGCTTGGCCAGAAGCACCATGCCCTCGTCAGTGAAAGATGTAAACGTTGCGGGTTGCATCGTGAAAAACGAGTTCGCAACACTTGTCCTGGAAAGTGGATTGTAATTATTAACATTGGCTTTATTGATACTTGTGATAAAGATGAGGTAAGGCGAAATATAAATTATGTGCATGATATTCTTGATGGTTTTTGTATTGTACTGGAAGAATACGATTCTAATCAATTCTGTTTTGATGAAAATAATGATGAAGTTAAATATCATTTGCATTGTTACTTAGTTTTTAAGGAAAAAATATTACTTAGTGAAGTTCGTGAATTAGTATCCACACTTTATGAAGATTACCAAATTGATGTATAATCTTTAAAGAATGAGAAATCTTGGTTATCTTACATGACAAAAGAAGACTATAATTGCATTTATTCTGGTGTTCGTTCNTGACAAAAGAAGACTATAATTGCATTTATTCTGGTGTTCGTTCAAAATTTTATTTCGCATATCAAGCTACGAAATGGGCTGAAAATTTTGAAACATTTAATATAAGTGATCTTTTAGTTCTTAATCATTTAAATTATTATAAACAATTGTCTATTCTGCATGAATCGAAACATTTTTCTCGTCAAAAAATGAATATGTTGATAAGTATAGTTGACAAAGATTTGGTATGACAATGTTATTGATTGGTTTAACAATTTTAGTTATGGTAGTGCTAATTTACAACTTTATTTATGGGGAAATACTGGTTGTGAAAAAAGCACTTTTATTGAGGAAATAGTTTTCAATAATAAGAGTGAATATGTATTTATTCCTGGTGAAGGGAAATTTTTTCTTAGTGGACTTAATTATAAGACTGTATTGTTTGAGGATTTTAATACTAATAAAATTAGGAATTAATTTGATATTTTGAAAAGATTTTTAGAAGGAAAACTGCTTCGTGTTAATGTTAAATTTGGTGTGGGTTATGTTTTAAAGTTTGGAGGTGTTGTAATCTTTGTTTCAAATGATCCTCCTTTCTCAAACCCTGCTTTTGAACGAAGACTATATATAATAGAAGTGAGTACTCCATACTTTGAAAATGTTTTATAGACGGAGACATCTCACGATACAAACGACCGACGTACTACAGACTAAAGTCGGACTCACTTTAAACGAAGGTGGAAGGTGGTTTCCAAGAGTAGGTATCAATAGCAGTATGGGTTCTCTTCAGTATGTAACAGAAACTGGATATGGTAATTTGTTTTTTGGCGGAGAATGGGGTATGGGTGAAACTGTTGGTTCAGTTTTGCGTACTACTAGTTCTGAATATTTGGGAAAGACTGACAAGAATGGTGTGACTATGCGAAGACCAATATGACAATGTTTTAATACGAATTTTTTAAATTAAATTTTTCAATTTGTCACAAGGAGGTGCTTAGAGCATAGTCGAAAGATGTTATTTGTGAAATTTGTGATGATAATCCTTGTTATGCCTGCACTATGGCTATTAAGGAAACAATTCGTTTATCTAATAAATTTAAGAGAAAATTTAATTACAACCAATGGGAAGTATATATTGAATCTGATAATATATATAATGATTCTAGCAGAGAAATTATGTTTCATACCGCTATACACGTTGGATCATATCTTCTGATTTTCCTCAATTAAAATTACATGGATGGAAAATGTATTGTTTATAGAAACGTCTAAGTGTTTTCAAAAAGTTTGTTATTTTAAAGCTAAAAAAGTTATGAGAATTACGACTTTTAAGGGTAAAGATTTTTCTGCAATATTAGCCGCTCTGGAATGTAATGATACTGATAGAAATTGCAAAACATCGATGTTTCCTAATTTAGGAAATATTCAGTTACCTGCTATAGGTAATAAATTAGAATGTTTAGTTTGTACTTTAGGTTGTGAATTTGAGATAAAAGTCACTATCACTAAGCCACTATTGAGATAAATGTACTACCAGGAAAAAGAGCTCGTGAAATATGAAATTGTAATATTGTTGTAGTTTATCGATTGAAATACAAAATGTTATTGGAAATAAGAAAATGTGGCCTTTAACTGCGTTGAAATACCAATGGTTCTTTCCTCTTGATTATAAGGGACGTATAATTTTATTTACTTTTTGTTTTGCAAATGGTTTAAATAAATAACCTCTTATTTTATAAGTGTTGCATGCGATGCATTCCTCAGGAACATTCAAATGACAATTTTTAGGAAAAATAAATACTAGAAACGAATAGGCTAAGGGATAAGTACAAAACCAGTAATTGTTAGTTCTTATAATGTTTCCTTAAAAACGTGAATATTTCACGTTCTTCGAGTTTTTACCTCTTAGATATTGAGACAAAAATACTGTTTTGTTTACAAAATATTCAGCGTCAGTTTCAAGAGTGAATATCCGTTTTTTGGGCGCAGAATTGATGTGAAACTTTTTTGTTTAGAATTTGTTTTCCTTCCGTTTTTTCTAAAAAAATGAGAAAAGTTCTCACGAAGTTTCGTGATTGATATTGCAATTCTATTTGTGAAAGCGAGTCCTAAAATATCGACGTGCAATCTATCGTGCAGCTTTAAAGAACAGCAGACGTGTTACGACACCAATCACTGCGTTGAAATCGTTGACGACATATCTTGCAAGTTGACTTTACAATATTAACATTCATTCTTAGAAAAATATGAAAAATTGTGTAGCACTCATCTTAAGATATAACAAAAATATTTTTAAATTTGTAATTTAAATTTTGGATGAAGTAAGTGATGTTAATTTCTCTTATACTTTGTCATGCCATTGTTATAGNTGATAATCTAAAATGTGGGGGGGGGGGGGGGAACAAAAAATATTGACAAATGATTTAAATAATGAAATTAATCAAAGGATGGTGTATTTTTGTTGTTGTAATTCCCTATTTTAAACGGTTAAAACGAAATTTTTATCCTCCAATAATCGCTAGATCCTTTTTTCATGCATATTCTTTTTATCCTTTTTATTCATAATAGTTCATTTCTATCTGTACGCTACCTTGACATGCTTGTGTACATTATCTCTGTACCCCCCATCCTTACCGTGGTTTTTCTCCACTTCTCCTTCGAGTAGAGGCAGATTTATCACGTAGGCGATAATGTCATCAAGACTTTTGTAATAATTAATCTCGAATTTTTAATTGCACATAATATCTACAATTCGTTTCGGAATGATAAATGGATAACAGTTCGTATTTTATTAAATATTTTTGTATAAGTATTAAATCCGCCACTCCCCTTTAACCCTTGACTGGAATTGATGGGATGGTCCCTTGGTTGTATCCGGAGAGTAAATTATCCCCCTCATGGTCATACGCAGTTGCAACTGCTTTTTTGACAAGAAAGTTTATCTATTTATTGAAAATGTTTGTTCATTCAAGGATCAAATGAGAAATCCTGTAAATATTATTTTTTCAAGACATTAAGAAGAAAATGCGTAACAATTTCAAATGTTTTATGTAAAACAAAGTCTGTGCGAATGAAGTACATAAAATCGTCACTTTCAATTTTTTAAACTTGAAACGTTCTTGGATAATGGATTCAAAGAATGTAACATAGCTGCTTATAGGTTATTATAGCTATAATATGGCTATTTATAACCGTGTTACATTTTTTGATACCCGATTCCTTTCAGCCTCATACATTACGATTTTTGTTCGTGTTATGTTTCAGTAATCTTATGACAACCACAGGAAAAATGTGGTATCGTTTAAAAAAATGAAAGTTTTATCCCCTCCAAAATACGTTTTTCTATTTTCCCAAAACAGCTTATCATACTTATTACCTATTAAAATATTATTTATCAACATTTTCTTCATTATACAAAAGTCTTTATTTCATTTTATATAATTTTTGTATTTTTCTAATGAAGTTTGTTGTTTTAATAAAGTTTAGAAGAGAATATATTCTCTTATTACTTTAATATTTCATGTAAATCACAAGTTTAGTTCCATGTCATTCGTGGTCAGAGTGTGTGAAAATTGTTGTTGGAGGGTCTGAATCAGTGTAGCAATTGGGGGCAGATAATGTTGTTTCTGGTCCAGTGCCAAGAAACGCGGTGGTAGGCTGAAGAGGTGGGGTAGCTGGGTTGGGACGTGTGTTGGAACGATCGCTCGAATCAATGGGCGAACGCTCCCCTCCAACACACCCCTTCGAGCTGGCACAGGTTCATTCCAAGCTTTTTCTAAAGATTTTCTTCCTCAGCATCCCGTTCTATCCAGCAGCGAGATAAAATTTTAATGGAATTTTGAAGTTATTCACACGGATACGTAGTTGAGGTTTCAGTTCTGACGACTGACGTCAATAAAATTTGGGTAACACGATTTGTAAAGTTTCTTTGTGAGTGCATTTGTACTTTCGTATTACTTCTTTCACATTTCAGCCAGAGCTCACGAAGAATTAATTTTGTTTCAATAAAAATCGCAATGCATGAAGTTGGTAAAAAATTAGGGTTCTCATTGAAACAATAGAGTTAAACCATCCAAAATGCTGGTAGCAATTATGAGAGGTCATGGTAAATTTGGTACTTATTATTAAAATATAGGGAGGACAGAAAATGTTCTGTGTTTTTGTGGATTGGAGATGGAAACACCTGAAATTATAGGAATGCAGAAGGTGTTCCTAAAGAAATATCGAAAAGTAGACATAATGGATGCAAGATGCAAGAAAAAAGTAATAGAGACATAAAAGAAATATTTACAATATGAAGTGTTTGTAGATATGATGGGATTAGTACTTTACGCAACAGATTTAATAAATGAAGAAACGGGTCGTATTACGAATCGTATTACAACTTTGGAAGCGAGGCGGTATTAAGATGAAGACAAGAACAAATAAAAAATGTTCTAATTTGCCGTATAGTTGTAAAAAAAAGGCTAAAATAAATTTAAAAAATATAAGAATTTGGTGCGCTAGCTCAGGGAGATTGCTATCCAAATCGAAGAGGAAAAATATTTTCTCACGAGAAACACATTTTTTAGTCCTCATATCACACGTGAAATATTAGCTCAGGTTTCTCCCATCTATTCCATATAAATGTCATTTCGATATTTACAAACATCTGTAAACCAACATTTCATCCATTTCTCCCCCCAAATTGTTCAATTTTGTAAAATTAATGGTGCGATCATTAACGTTTAATTTCGCTATCACGCTTAACGTAGTACCAGCGTAGGTAGAATTAAATCACTAAAATATCTGGAATAAACAAACATGTGTTTATTGTGATTTCATTTAAAAAACATACATCAATCATTTAAATGAAATAGTTGGAATTATAATTGGTATTATCCATTGCGTCTTATGGAGAAAACATTTTCTAAAAATTAGCAATCACGGAAGTGATGGAAAATTACTTTGATTTGTAGGAAATCATCCGCAGTATTTTTACATCAGTTTTATCTGTAAGTCACCAGACATTTGAGAAAGATATTTCACTTTTTCTGAGGTGCTGTGATCATATCACGAAACTGTTGCCATCCGCCGTCATGGCTGTACGAGCTCTTATGCGTTTCAAACGGCTCAAGAGAGTTTCTGAGTATTGTTAGCACTGTATTATTAATTTATAGAAACAAATTCAATAAGTTTTTTCTTCGGTTTTTCTCATATTGTTGTCTTCTATAAGAATTAGAATAATAAGGAAGGAAACAATTACACATTTCTGTGATCTCACTAACTTGGACTGATAGTTACACCTTTTAAGATAATCAACCTGCCGTATGCGGAGTGAGTTCGTCAACTAAGAATAAAATAATAAAAGATAAACGTGTTTCACGCTCATAATGTCACGTTTCGGACGTGCTGAGTGTTATTGTGTAATTATGGCGCCGCATATTCACTATCAATGCAACGACCTCTTCTTTAAGAACATATCTCATCCTACGGTTTTGTGAGATCAAATGGTAAAGAACTCTTGACTTACATGACGGTTTGCGATTTATTAAACCGAATGAAGTAAACAAACATGAACAATCATGCTGAATAATTTATTTTCCATTCAGTGATTACGAGATTTATATGTATGGTCGACAATATTCATGTGATGGTTGTATGTAGCTCTGATATCACACATTATAAATCTCTAGTAGCTGATTACCCTCGGGAGTTTTCTTAGTCTAATCTTCTTTTATTCTGGAAGAGATT
>NNCF01125993.1:167404-189030 GCA_002313205.1 Laupala kohalensis | reverse complement strand
TATATATATATATATATATGTGTGTGTGTGTGTGTGTGTGTGTGAAAATCAAAATACTTTTACATACTAGTGTTTAAAAACATGTACACCATCCTAATTTTTCAAATTCATAATAACACAAAATTTAATACAACTAGTGGTGCAAAACCATTGCACATACTTTCTCATACACGTTTTTCAGTCTGCACTACAAAGCTATATTAAAGCATTCTATTAGGAGAGGGTTGTTTTTAACATGTCGTCTCCATTTTACCCTATTTAAAAAGTTTATAAAAGAAATAATTTTAATAAAATTTATATAAAAGAATCTCTAATATACAAATTCTGTTCCTTTGATTCTGTGAGAGATAAGATCAGTACGATTTATATTCTATTTCCAAGACATATTAATTAATAAATATAAAAATAATTAGGGTAGTATTATCACGAGAACAAAGCAAGCGAAATATCAATATTATAATATAATTTAATTAAAAACTACAAAGTTAATTTCTTTGTAAATTGAAATTGCAAAAATATACTAATAAAAATTAATCGTATCTACGATTAATTTCTGTGAAATTGATGATACAGTTTGTTTTATTTACTTTCGCTTACTTCGTAACGGTTCTTATTTATCTCGTCTAAGAATTCTATAAGTGTTAAAATATATTATTTAATATAATATTAATTTTAACGATTAAAACTGCTACAAAACATTGAATTTTTAAAAAAATTTGAAAAATACACAAAAATATTTTTCATCACACGTTACATTCAAGACAAAAAAAAACACGTAACCAATTTAATTCTTCAAACGATAAGTAATAACGTAAAAAACATCCTTACGTATCAAATAATATACACGAACATATAAATATGTCACACAACATGCACAGGTTAACAACAACATCCGGCAAAAGAAGCAGTGGGTACATCTGATACGTGAGCTTACAATGCGAAAAGATGCTGCGCCCCCGGATGAAAGGTTACGAGTAGGGGTCGCGTGGGTGCAAATTTCACGATACCAGGATGCAGACATTCCTCTGTTAAAAGTATCATATTAAAATGACACATCTTCAAACATATACTCATTGGATTCACACGATTGGAAAACTTAAAACTACGTGCCATAAACATTTTTATTAGAAATTTGAAAGTAAAATAAATATTCAAAATACTATTCTTATCTACCTCTGCTTCATCCATATATTATTCAAGGTTCTTGAAATAATAAACAAATGTAATAGACAGAAATTATTTTACTGCGTCTATACCAAACTTTCAAGCGAAATACCGTTAGTGCGTATGCAATGCATACTAATTGTACTTTACGTACAGAAAATTTAAGCAAAATCGTTGGAGCCGTTTTTGAGAAACATTCAAAGGTGTACTTTGACCTTCATGTGAAGTATCCTTTGCTTTAAAACAAAAACAAAATCAGAGCACTTGCATCGACAAAAAAGAAAAATCTATCGTAAATACGAAATGTGAATTAAATTGATTTATCCATTTACTCAGANCACTTGCATCGACAAAAAAGAAAAATCTATCGTAAATACGAAATGTGAATTAAATTGATTTATCCATTTACTCAGAATCGCTCGCACAGATGGACAGACAGGCTGACGGATGCCAAAAACCACTATTTCGGAATCAGGGATCTCCAAAACGGATATTTCCGTAAAAATCTCATTTTCAAATTTTTTAACGATTAGAATACTTTCTATATACTACACATATAAGAAAGTAAAAATTGACTGTATGGTGCACTATACCAACTCGCGGGAACCGCGCCGGTCGAATTTTCGTTTCCGAGGCATGACGCGGTTGCTCCATTTCATTAAAATTCTTGTAAAATCTAAACTATTCGTCGAAAATTTACGATTTAAACACGTTTCTTATCTTTGTGAAATGCACAAAACAAATAATCAGTTAAATTAGACGATGATTGATTATTTTTTCTTCTTAAATAACTATTAAATTGAAGTATTTTGACACTTCTATTTTTAATAATGTTTTATCGATAGTGTAGGGAAACCTTTCTAGATAGACATATGGTGTTGCGGACTCTTTTGTAAAACTCTTTGAGGCGAATAATATTGCCATTCATAGTTGTCACCTATCCCTAACCGTTTAGGCGACGTAACCAAATATACCTCTTTTTTGCCGATTTCATCGATATTGTCAAAATCATTTTATATTTTTAGGCATTTTAAAAATAAAAATTAACATCCTGAACATCTTAACTATATCCTTGCCAAATTTCATCACTATCGGTTTAGTGGTTTAGTCGTGATTAAGTAACAAACAGACAGACACGCGTTCGCGTTACGCATTTATAATACTATTAGTATGGATTACACTTCGTTGATTAAGCATACTTATAGTTTACGTCTAACGCGAGCAAGGATCTCATAAAAAACAATCGAGTTGTGGAAGAAATTTCATTATTAATTTATTTCTTTTCAAAGTACACGTGTACAAAATGACCGTGTGCTTCAAAAACTATGTTATTAGCAGGGGAACGTATACTCCGTGGGTTTCTCTTTAAAATATTCCGCCTTTTCCTCTTATTATTATTGTTATTATTATTTTCTGAGCCACCCTCTTTCCCCTCTCTTTGATCTTTCCACCTTCTATTCGTTTTATCCTCTCTTACTTTTATTTTCTTGTCACGTTCCATTCTTAGCTGCGTTCCGTAATGAATCAATTTCATTGATATAGTCCATTAATTCTGAGTACTTAAATTCGTTTCTTATTAAAAATGGCAAGTTATTCATATCAATAAATTCCCTAGACCTCATTTTTTAAAATCATCTTCCCTCCATTATCCTGCATTCATAGAGAATGTGATTGACATCCTCCAGCCCGTTTCCACGGGTACAATTACGGTCCTTTGCTATGCCACTTTTCAAAAATAGTAATTATTTCCGTGTGAGATAAATTTGTTTTTTCTTGAGTTTTGATGATCGTGAAGTAAAGGAGAGAAGTGTGTCCCAGATTCACTTTCTCAGCTCCAACATCTTTCAGAGAAAAATTGCGAGCGAAATTGAATGGGAAAAGCTGGACAGGGATGAAATATAGGGACACAGCGAAATTTTTTTTTTGATTAATCACATACACGGGAAGGAAAAGATTTGGTATCACCAACATATGGAGATATCTATCACAATTCAACGAAAATACGAATGATTAATGATCACGATTCAATGAAGATATATGAGAATGGGAGACGGGACCAGGATGCGAACCCGGGACCTCCAACTTCCTTTGGATAGTATTTTCTTAAATACTAGCTACCTAAATTAATGAAAGTAAGGAAAAAGAATAGTACTAAAATAATTTAATTTACATCAAGTTAAGAGAATGTGAGGGTTTCGACAATATTAATAATAATAAGTTAAAAAGAATTAAGGGGACAATTAATAATGCAACAAACAATGAGAAAGTATACAAATAGGAACAGAAGAGTATCGATATGTAGACATAAACAGAATAGAAACGAATAGAATAACAGGAAGTACTTTCAATTATTGTCAAATGTTAAAGTGAAGCGGTTGATGGTTTAGGGAAGTTGAGAAATATATGGATGAGCTCATTATCATTCCAGCAGATACTACGGAGTTCTCGTCTTTGAGTTAAAAGAAGCTGTTTCTTCCGGGGAGAACCCCGGACGGGATAGTTTTCCATCTCTGAGCCACCAGTGCCGTTCAGTAAAAGTTCCTTAAAATATATTCTGCTCTTATCTAAATGATTTTCCACTGTCCCCACATAATGATAACATCTGGTAAGTACAAACATATTGCTGCACTTACTCAAAATTAGTACATCCTCGACTTTTATCTTTTTTAAACTTATTCCAGAGAGTTTGAGTTTCCTGAAAGTTGTTGAAGCCACATATATGTGGTTCAATCAAGTTTACGAACATCAAGATAATGATATATACTAATTCCTCATATTTTGAACCCACATCCCATCCCTTAGTGCAGAGCCTCGAGTCATATAACGACCTATTGACTTTAAATTCATACTTGTAGAATAAAAAGGAAGTTTCAAGAGATTTCACTCATGTCTTTCAAAAAAATTTTCGATAATTCCATCATGTGTGGTATATTTATTGCATGTCTTGATAATGAAGTAGAGAGTTTCAGCTCAATAGGCAAGAAAAGTATACTTTTGCTTCATAATTTAAAGGTGCTGAACAAGCTTGACAGGTCATAACGGATTGACGCGTTGGTAGAACGGGGTTTGGGGGGGGGGAGAGTTCGTAAGGGTCAAGCTATGCTTCCTTGAGGTAGTTGGTCTTGAACAGTAGTGGCGTGATCGGAAGACGATCTCATTATTTAACAGCATTATTCATGGATTCGACATTCTTGCTTACATTATTTTCACAGATTCGATATTATTACGAAGATATATTCATCGTTGCGTCATAATTTGGAAAAATATCTGTTGTGTATGGTTTTGTACATTTTTTGTATCTTTTGTGTCGCATTTAACTCCAAATTCTTACGTTTTTACCTATGTTAATGTTACGTAAGTACATTTTAACGGGTTCTGAGTAGTTTTTCACTGATAACAATGCAAAAATTACAACAACGGTGACTTTTACGAACGTTAGTCCTTCGTGCCGTTCGAAATACGCCTCGTTGTCTAGGGTTAAAGGAACGTCTCCTTTACTCATACAAAATTCCCATGGCACCACCCTCTTATTTAAGACCCGCTTTAAAAAACGGGTAAAGTAAAGAGTGTCGTAGTGGGCGTGAGCAGTCCTCGAAATCGATAGGACGACACGCTTTAGGAGTATTCCGTTTTCTTAGCGTCGTCGGCGAGGACGGCTGTTGTGGCAGCCCCTGCTATCCTCATTCAACGGAGGGAGTTGTTCGGCTGAGCTCTTTCCACAGATTACGACTCCAATGTGAATTAACCCAGGGATCTCTTTCCCTCTGTCTGCGCTGCGCTGGTTCGCGGACTGTCCGCTGTGTGATTGCCGCCGCGCCACCGTCAACGCGAGAGAAGAGGTCGAGCGTGGGTGGTTGGAACTCTTGCTGACTCCGATGCGAAGGAGGAGAGGAAGATGGAGGATGTGAAGAAGAGAAGGGAAAGAGGAGAGAGCATAAGGAAGAAAGAAGAAACCCAACTTCACATTTTTGCGTTTCCTTCCCTCAAAATCGAGTTAGGTGGCAAACTGACCTGAAGCTCTCCACAACTTAAAATAAGAAGAAAAAAGATCTTGGCGAGATAGAAGAACACGAGGGTAAAGGAACGCTAACTTGAAGAAAAGTTTTTGGTTTTCTTTCTTTAAGGAACAATCAGACAAAATGTACGTTTAATATCTTATCAAATTATTTTAATTACAAACTCACATTGACCGGTTAAAAATTGCTCCATGTCACTTACTAAGATTTGTTAAGGTAATAAACAAAAATTTCCAATAATTCATTTAATAACACAAGATGTAGTTTCATGATAAAAGAGATGAATGAAATTATTACTTTGAAAAGGAAGTGTAGCAGCTTCTGGGAATTTTAGAGATATCGTTTTGTTTAGAAATCAGAAAATGTAAGACTTTACAGTTATGAAATAAATATAAAATATTTTGGATTATTGAATTATTGCTTACTAACTGGAATATAAGATATCGTCATTTTTTCACTATATCTGTGAGATAACTTATACTTTTCCCCTCTACTCGTTATATCTCATTATACCCTCGTTTTAAAAAAAATAGGATTTTTTGCGAAGTAAAGTGTATAAAAAACTAATAATACTGAAATAATATTTAATAACATTTGTTAAAAATATAATATTTGTTAAAAACTAAGATGTTAGAGAAGTTTTTTCTTCATTTTGTCTGACATTTTAATGTTAAATGGTGTCGGATATTATAGATATCAATAGTACAATTTAAGGGAGCATTAACATCCCTTGATGTCTAACCTGACACGTGTACTGTATCAGAGTGAAATTTTAGGCGGATATAAGTTTAAAAGATATTGAATTTGAAAAATACTACGCGGTATAAGAACTCAACATTTTCAGCTTATAATTCTGCAACTCTACCTATTGGACTTAGAACTTCATGAAGAGAAGAATATAGGACATTAGGAAATTTAGAGTTGCTTTACTATGACACATGTCTAGAAATCTTTTAAAATTAAGGGCGATCAAGTTCTGCGAATATTCTTCATTTATTTTATTACTTTAAATTCCTCACCAAATTGTGGACAGAGTCAGAAAATTTTAATGCCAAGAATTCATTTCATGTGAATGGGTCAGGGTTAACGAAGCCTACGTGATCTTAGACGAACACAAAGGGATGTATTACAAAAGAAGTTTATCGTGGGTAGCTGAGTTATTCGAAGATTGTTTCCCACAATTGCTTTGACGAGGAATGCAACGTACCAAACTTTTAATGTTTCCTTTATTCCGCGTTTCATAGCATCAAACACAGAGTGATAACGTGTAGGGATGTATAGGAGATTTTGAACGTGATAGACATTGCTAAACCTTATTTATAAAAGGTTTCATTTTGTAAAACAACCCCCTTTTCTTCTGTCATGCTTAACCACATTCCACAAATATAATTTCATTATAAACATAAGTTTTTGGGTATTGGAAGAATTAAAATTTTACATTTCAATTACGTACTAATTATTTATATTTTTTTAAGACATAAAATTCGAAAAGTGGTATGTTCACAGATCTCCTCCCAGGTGACGCTACCCACGAAAAATCTGTGGGTACTACCCATCCCGCATTTGTCTCGATTTTGTAAACAACTTTTAGCGTTGATTTTGTGGATACATTTTTTTGTGTGGATACAAACAATCATACCACTCGTCAACAAGTAGGGTTCTGTTCACACCCTTCTTTAACAATTTACTCAATTGATNCACTCGTCAACAAGTAGGGTTCTGTTCACACCCTTCTTTAACAATTTACTCAATTGATTTTTTTCCCTTAGTTACTGTAACATCACACCACAAGCCCTGATGCGATGTTAGTATTTTTTTGGCAGAAGATGGATTCACTCAGATATACCACAACCTTTATGGTAGAGTTCGCTGCCACCAGCTCGGTTTCCCGAGCAATCAAACACACTTGTAATAACAATAAATAATGATTTAATACAAATTAAACAGAAATCAGAAATCTCTACAAACGGAGACAAACTCCCAAAATCATTAATACATATAAAAATCTGTTATTACACAAGTAATGCTATCGAAAAGTATTAATTACACGTAGATGAATTTAGTTGAAGATTACCAATTGTTTTCCCCAACAACTAACTGTTACAAGTTACGACACTCGCAACTAGTACTGATTTTATCAAGACTACCGCAGCAGCCTAACGAACATCTGGTCTCCGCGACCTAGTCTAGCCCGGTCACATCTCAAGTGCCGGTGGACTCAACTTCCACGTAAAAAGTCCTCGAGGATCTTCACTCCTCCCAATATATACTAAAGAGGAAGTCACGTGATCAGCAAATAACCACGCCTTTGATACCACACCTTGCAAGTACTCTTCTTGTTCACCCTTTCGGTTTCTAGGAACGCCGTGTCTCCACCGCGAAGGTAAGCCGCCTTTGGTCCCAACTTGGGACCCGCGCGCACCCTTTTCAGAGTGTCTCATTGTTCTACATCCGGCGACGTACTTCATTAATTACGTCTTAAAATTCTTCTTTTCTGAGGTACACCTAAATTCCAGTGAACCTCGCATGGGTCAACGTCGCGGGTCGTATTCTCCGAGAACAATTGTACCTTCCTTAGGAAGTGAAAGGTGTACGTTCAAACAATACCTCAATAACTGAAGGGGCTTAGGGTGGGTCCCAAATTTGTCGCCCTTCCGCTTTAGCGCCGACCGGCCACTTTCTGTAAACTTCTTAACAGTGTCCGGCTTGTGAAATGCGAAGAAATATTAATATTTCACAAATCGCTAGAATGTCTTGGCTCGGACGTTACAGTTACTCCTGGAAAATTCTTTATTTGGATATTTCGAAACATTTCATTAATTTTTTAACTTAGTCATTATTTATATTGTTAACTTCTTGAATTTAGCAAGTTTAATTCGAAATCCATCAAGCCTTCCTTCTGAGCTAAGACTCAGAATTTTGAAGTCAGACAAATCCTTTTGTCTAGATGACTCGGTGAAACATGTAAATTTAATATCTACGGAATTTATCTACAGCTCAGATCTACAGAATTTATCTACTTTGGAATCAACTTCTGACAATACAATGCTGTTGCCTTCTTTGAGTTTTTGGACTCAAAGATGAGGATTTAAATATGGCATTGACCTCATAAAAATTTGAATCTGTTCAAGGTTTGTTAGTTTATATCCTGCCTCCTAGGTGCCTCTATACAAGACTCGATGAATTAAGTCCACAGAATTAAAATTCTGATTGTAAATTACGTAAATGAACGTAAATTTCGTTTATTATTAGGTTGTCTACATTTATTCACCTCTTATTCCTACGTAGTACTCGATTACTACAGCTTAGATCATTTACTGCTGTCAAAATTCCCTCAAGCGTAAATGCGTTTGCATGTGATAAACGTCGAAATGGCACTATAATGAAACAGAGCAAGACAACGGATAATGGCCAAGAAAATATGAATAAAGCAATAGAAAAAATTATCAGTTAAATCAGTCAGTCTAGATTTTATTGTTGAACAAATTAAAATTTAATTCGGTGTTGTACGAGTTAAGATACAGACGGTATATATTATATCGATCTTCAAGCGTATATGCGTAGAAGATAAAATGGTTATATACTACTTAGTTGTTATGACACTTAAGAAAAGATCGATCGAATCTCTTTTCCGTGTATTACGGCACATTCAATGTCTTTCGTACACCGATCAAGATGGCCGCCCACGCTGTGCTCAGCAGAAGCTGTGACAGCTCGGAAGATAAGGAGGCTTTGCAGCAGTAATGGATGGGCAAGATGATGCTTTTTACTAAGCAAAGGACCAAAGGTAGAAGGGATTTTTGGAGGCTAAGAAAAACGGCTCGATCGTATATAAATGGGAAAATAAATGTAGACATGAGTACAGGTTATAAACTGTAAGATTTGGAAAAGAAGATTAAATATATTTTCTTTCCTGCATGCTATTATTATTTGACTTATATTCTCTACAGAATCTACAAACTGGAAATATTTTTTACAGGAATGTACAGATATTTAAACTCGACAATAACAATTTCATGAGAATAATTCATCCATACTAATATATAAATGCGTAATGGGAAAAGCGTGTCTGTCTGTCTGCTACCTGTTTTTTTTTGGGGGGGGGCTTCAGGGCTCGTCAACATTGAGGTCATTAGAGCCCATGCAAGTAGCGAAAAATGCATTTTCGCACCATAGAGAAGAGCCGCAGTGACTCTTCCCCGTGTGTGGGACTCGCCGAATATCTCGACCATACCCACTAAAAAACCCTCCTGAATTCAACAAATATCTAAATACAAAGATGAAAGAAAATAAAAGAAAACAGTATACCAACACATCATATCACAAAAACAGGAAAACAATTTCTAAATATTATATTTTCGAATTACAGAAACGAACGATGAAAAGAAAGAAGACAGGAAAGATGAAAAAGGAATGCAAATTTTTAAACCCTCCCGAGAACTTGTGGGAGGAGCCCCGATCCACTCATAAAATTCAAAATTTTATTAACATTAACCGTTTCATTTCCGAGAATTGTTGGTAAATCTGCAGCTACCTAATCACGACTAAACTACAGAACCAATCGTAATGAAATTTAGCAAGCATATAGCCTATGTTCAGCCTGGACATCTAAACTAACTTTTATTTTTTAAATGTGTGAAAATGATGTTGAAGACAAATGTCCAAGAAATCGGGGAGAAAAATCAGTCATATGCACTTACGCTGCCTAAAAGGTTCGAGATAGATGACAACTATGAGTGACAATATTGTTTGCCTCGAAGAGATCTACAAAAAAGTCCGCGGCAGAATATGAGTAATCAATCCCTCAAATTTAATGGGTTCTTTGTTTTGTGCACTTAACAAGGATAAAAACGTCTTAAAATCGTAAAATTTGAACGAATAGTTTAAGATTTTTAAAGAGTTTTAAGGAATGACATCTCTAACAGACGGCATGCATCCGCGCGCGTGCCAATTGCTGCTTTGAGAGCGCTCGTTTCTATTTGCGAGGGTAGATTGAAAAGTAATGCACACATGCTTGTAGAGCGCGAACAAATACAAATAGCAAGATCGTGCAAAAAGTACAATTCTTAAGTTTCAAAATCATATATTTATTTTTCAACAAAATCACCGATAAGGTTAACACATTTCTCCCAACGTGTAACAAGTTTTCTCATTCCGTCACTGAAAAATTCTTCCGACTATTCTCGATCGCAGGACTTCACAGCTGCCTTCGCCTCATCAGCCGAGGTGTAAAGATTACCCTTGTGGTCTCTCAAGAGTAGAGGGAAAAAATAAAAATCGCAAGGCGCAAGATAGGGGGAAGAAGGAGGGTGAGGAATCGGTTCCAACTTCAGGTTTCGAAGATCCTCTCCAGTTGCGCGCGAGGTGTGTGGACGAGCGATGTCATGTTGCAAGATCATTGGCGCCAGGCTGCCTCTAACACTACAAACTGGACGTCGGATGTGTTTTAAAGTCCTTATGTACTGAGAAGAGTTTACAGTTGCCGAGGTTGTTGTTGATAGTCAAAAGACGTTTTTTGCGGATGGTTTGTGTTTTGAACATTTTCGTCTGAGGAGAAGACAGATGTCGATATTCAGCGATCTATCTTTTCTCTTCTGGGTCGTAATTATGGACCCATGACTCATCCTCCGTCACAATATTCAAAAGAAAGTCGTCTCCTTCGTTACGGAAGCGCTGCAAAAGTCTCTCGCATCATTCAAATAGACGCTGTTCGTTCTCGTCTGTGAGATGGCGTGGTACCCAGCGTGCACAGAGTTTCTGGTATCCCAATTGTTCAATAATGAAGCCGCCTCGTTCCTTGGATATGCTTTTGACTGATTCGTATTGAATCAAATCGACGACGAGTTAGCGATGTTTATCGTCTAAGGCATTGGTCACACGTCCGCCGCACTTTTTATATTATAGTTTTTTCCAGGATCGCAACCATGAAATTTTATTTCCCATCTATTTACAGAAGAATTATCAACATCATCGTCACCAAAAACAGCCTTTCAACGAAGATGAATCTCAGTAGGAGACACTTTTTCAGCAGTTAAAAATTAGATAACACGCTGTTTAACTCGCGCTGACACAGCACTACAATACACCTCCATACTTCTGCTTCTCGAAATTCACAGGATGAACGCAACGACTTCAAACCTACGTATGCGTATTGAGAGGGAATGTTACTTCCACATGCNTGACGTTTAAAAAAGTAAAAAAATCCTACGTCATATTTGAAACCATTGTTAGCGATGCCGTTGAGATGGGTAAGGACGCCCCCAATGCTTCGTAAGTTCAGAATAAGTTCACATTGGAGATATGAAACCCCCAGCATCCTTGGGGTAGGGGTGGGAACGGGTGGCACGTTAAAATTATCAAAAACGTCCGATATTGGTGTTGAAAACTTCCGCTTTGAGGTCCCAGAAAAGAAGAGTCACTCTCAAGGCTGCTTAAATGAACGATCACCATCATTGAGGGAATATACTCTTTTTGGTTTAGGGATGAAATGTAAAAATAATCGAAAATGACTAATGTTGTTGAGATCATATTTTCGGAGCCGATGAGATTATTGATAATATTTTCGATGACCCCAAAGTCCAAAATCAGCCCATGTATAATGCCTTTGCCTTTACACCCCAAGGGTTGGGGATGCTATATACAAATTATTGAAAATGATAGATATTAGTGACGAGTTCATAGTTTTCACCATTGCTGAGTTGATTGTAACATCCTGTTATCGTGTAAGGCTGTATTCAGCCCTTATGGGAAAGAAGACTCTCCTAGCGTCCCCTTGGTGAGGGACGGGAATGGGTAGACATGTAAAAATCATCGAAAGCTACCAATACAGGTGTGGAGATAGAAAGGTTTAGGATTCTTAATGACATTTTCGATGGTGCCTGAATCCACGATCAGCCCTACAAACCCCAGTTCCTCAGGGAAGAGTACGACATATAAAAAGTGTGACACCTGAGGGAACGGTATGACGAGTTCAGGATTTTCCGAGGTGCTGTGACTAATGGTATCACCCCTATGAGAAAGAATATAGCTGGAGACATATTACAGAATTCTCGCGAGCAAAGCTGCGGGTACTCAGCTAGTATATTATATTTCCTTCTTGGAGTTTTTTTCATTTCATTTATGACTTCCGTACGTATTCACTTTATCCCGATGATTTTGTATATTTCGCGAACTACAAACCGATTGTCGACAAGGACTTTGCACCATCAAAATGTATGACACTATATTATTTTTTAAATAAATTTATCTTCTTAGTTAATCTTCGTATAATGCATTACATTGAACCTTTGATCTGCGGTATAAATCTTAATTTTATCTTAAGAATATTTGTCATCATACGCACGCATTCGTTTTAATATGAATATACTTAGTTTTAAAGCTTTATGAAATTCCTTCAAGAATTTACGAATTATTTTTTTTTTTAATGAACACTTTCTTTTACCAAGGCACACAAAAAGTTTCAAATATTTTTTAAAACCCTAATACTTCAAATATAAGAATTGCAGAAAAAATAATTGAAATAATATGTACATTTAATATGATTGTAATCTCCTGTTTTTATTATATTTTTCTTCTGTTCTTGTCGTACATTTTTTTAGTTCTCAATATATTAATATCCTCTTTCGTGCAGATTTCCTCTCTTCCCTAAGCTTCTATCAACCGCTGATGTGGAAAAGAAGACGCAAGAGTCCATAAAGGTGACTTAAAGTGAATGAAGTGCGCGAGAAGAAGAGAACGGGATTTGCATTACTCCAAGAAAGGTTTTGGTATTCTCCGCGTTCGTACAACACTCGCTGCACTCGTATCTGAAGTGTTCGGACAGAATTGAAGTAAAAATATATTCTCAATGTTTTGAATGTCTTTCTTTGCTGAGAGCACACGAATACGATTTTAAACTCATTGAATTTTCTTGGATTGTCAATGTTCTCAAGTTATTTCACCACATTTAAACAAATATTTGCTTTTAAATACGTTTAGAACTCTGATATCAGGCGTTTGCTTTCAGGTTAAACATCACCAGAATTCAGAGCGATGTGTTTCGGTACATCAGACCCATGATATCACTTGGTAACTGGGATCCTGTGCTCACGGAAACATAAATAATGTTGAAAGGTCATCTTCTTTTTAGCAGAATGTTATGGTCATTAAAATATATTGTGATTTTCAGGGAAAAATATACCTATAGAATCCAGGGTAACCGTTGAAGTGAGAAGTGAGTCTCCATTACCATTCAGAACCAGGTGATTAGTGCACGCGAGATGCTAAATAATTACTCGTAAATCTCCAGTTGAAATTTTTTGTTAGTCCATACGGTTATTTCTTTTACGTTTCCTAGCTAAGTTTCATTGCCATAATTATGAATTGGTGGTATCAACACTTAAATGAATGACAATATCCCGTGTACTAGTAGTGATAAAATTTCTTCTCAACTCAAGGATTCGTGGTAGTGTATTGGGAAACACGCTGACCTGATCACAAGATCCAACCTTCCTGTCCAAATACGGAAGTTTTTGAAGTAATTATAGTCAATATTGTTATCTTTATCTAAAAATATTCAAGCTTAGTAGCGACCTTTAAGAAACATTTTTTAATTTTAATTTTTGTGGAAATCATATTTTTTAGACAAAACACAAAATATGTGAATATATCCTCCAAATATCGAATGTCGTTTTAAAACACTCTATTCAACATGTTCTATGAAAAAGGAGTTTCTGTTCAACATCTTACTATTTGCAACTTCCGAGAAGAAATAACAAATGTTTTCTTTTTTTAAAATCTACTCGTGGACTTAAATGATGTTTCTTGTTTTCCCTGAAATGATTCAAAGAGAGAGAAAGAACATGTTGCACTCAAAGTGACAATATTATAATTCGTGGGTGTATGTTACTACCAAATTTAACGTGTTCACCGTTAGAGTTCATTACCCGAATACAAAGCACTATATTCAGCAAGAAGCGAAGAAAAAAAGAAAAAAAACAACAACAGTAAATGCCGTCCCTGCAAGTCTATGACTCTCTTTTTCGTACCTCTCTCGTAATGGAAAATAAGAAACGAAAGTGCGTGCGCGCAGTTCGAGGCAGAATCGCGAAGGAATGGCAGCTACGAACGATCTGCCAAACGATGCCCTTCCGAAGCGAATCCGCTCGGTGGAGACGGTGTCTTAGAAGCGGGTGAGCCGGAAACGACTGAGGAAGCTCTCGAGTGCCTACATTTCCGGAGCTCTTCTTACTTCGTTCGCCCTCTGGACGAATTCGGGTTCACGTTGCTTTTACTCCTCTCTCCCTCTGCAGAAGAACACGAGTCAACGAACGAAGAAGCTCAGTCTTTTGACGATCTCATTAATACGCGCAGTTTGAGGTTTATTTACTTCCTGTCGTTCTTCTGCGTGGGGTAGGGTGGGGTGGGGGTGAGAACGAAGAAGAGCTTCGGCTAACGATGGCTTTGAAGGCGTCGAAATGCGTCTTTCAGTATTTCCACTTTTTGAAGACATCGCTGAATTCAAAGAGCTATTGGACAGAAAATCACCAGGTAGACTAGCTCATTCCTCTTCACAATTATATAAACATAATTCAGTTTTCTGGACAAAATGACAAATTTCCGCAGTTTTAATGTAAATAAATAAATTACAACCTAGGACCGTTTTATGGACGATTACGATACGACTCGTGTCTTTTCTATGCACAACGTTTCCACCTTTGCGTTAAGTCGTCGTCAGGTGTAAATTTAATTAAGAAACACAAACGTAGCAAAAGAGTAATTGAATATAACATTAAACTTAAATATAGACTCGATATATGTTTAGAAAGAAGTAGAAACCACACAAACATGTTCTAAAATGCTATTTTAAATATGCGATAATTTTTCTGTCAGCGCGTGTATTCAAACCTCCACCTGTATTTTTAAATATAAATATCATTTCAGGTATCCAATTTTTGCAATAACTAACTTCTTTGGATTTAATTTTGTATACTACATTATTAGTATTATTTACGATCTTTCTTATCTTTACCTTTCGTTATGAATTTATTTCTTTTATTTATTTTTTAATTTACAGTTGGTGTAAATTTCGTATTTTCAGAATTTAATAATATTTTTAGTATTATTATTTAGTATATTTAACAAACCTGTTATATAGAAATACAGAATAAATCATTTCATCTTGTTGAGGTTTATGTTACATTTTATACTTTTAAGAAGTAAGTTTTGCAACCCTCCATACGAAAATCTCTTTGAAACTCCTTTTGTTTATTAACGCCTCACTAGATACGTGTTTGCATTTACACCCAACCGTGTTAAGAAGAGCTTGTTGAAGAAGATAAAACAATTACCTGAGATTAAAACTGCTACTCCACATGTTTTATTAGAGTTTAATGTGAGAAAATCAAGACGTTCGTGTATTTGTATTTTTGGAAGAAATAAATTATATCTCTGACTTTTAAACGTTTTTGCTGGTAACTAATAATAAAGTTCAATCTCTGGACGTCTGTCCGGAAAAGCTTTACCCTTGTGTGCTTGGAACTCCCACTTATCTCATCTTCCAACATAAATTATACAGAATACGGACACTAATATCTCAAAACCTAAAGAGTATGTGTAAAATTTCGAAAAAGACCTTCTTAAACAACTCCTAGAAATATATTCCCAAAGTTTTACGTCAATATTTTCAATAGTTTTTGTCGGGCGCAGTTTCAATGAGTCGGGCAGGATGTTCTGTTACATGAGTTGATTAACACGCATTGCAAGAAAATTAATTAAAACTTAAGCTTGTTCGTGGAATAAATTGGTCGAGATCTTCTGAAAATTACGTCTCCGGTACAAAAGGTCGTTCGCAACCCTCATAAAGTTCGTGCGTTCAGTTTGGGAACATAGATTACACATGGCGGTAAGAAGTAAGACTTATTCGTTACACGCAATTTGGCCACAGCCCACATTAATCACACAAAAGTAGGTGCAATTTTAAACTTCGCAAAATTGAAAAATGAATTATGCAGCTATAATTTAGATTTCTCGTTGCAATTTAATTTATTAGTATCTCAATTCTAATTACAATTGAATGGTAAGTAGTTTAACATGTCCTCATTTGCTGTACAACTTTGTAGTTTAGCTCTATAAAATAAAATTTTCAGCATAACTGTTTATTTTTCTGACGAAATGCTGAAAAATTAAGATTTGTTATTATCGTGGGTTCCAAGTGTAGGAAGCAACATTAATCGTCGGAAGATTAAAGAAAGAAATGGAAATTTTATGTTGTTATCTGAGATGACAGAGCGAGGAATAAATAAATAACAACGCAATTGGAATTTAAATTAATTTTTAGACACAACGACGTGATGGGACTTAACGAGGAAATAACATTACAGGTAAAATAGTATGACACCCACGAAACAGAGGAACTAAACTAGAAATATCACGCAAGAAAAAAAAAATTGAAAAAGAAATCAGATAAATAAAATATATTTCTTTCGAAAAATACATAGATGTTTTCCTATTTTAGTTTTTTACAAAGATATTCAGAATATGTTGGACTTTTTTTCGTCCTCGACAGTGATTTACAAAATTCGTTAAAACATGCAGATATTGAATATCAAAAAAGTTCAATGCCATCAATCTGGAAATTTCTTAGAAATTAAGATTATTTAGGTGATTCTACTATTTACGTCTATTCTAGAATAGAGATAAGGAAATAAATTATAACTAATGTCAAAATGTATCATTTGTGTGTGTTACATAATTAATACAGTCGAAGGATGCATGTAAAAGAGAATAATTATTTGATTCCTTTCGTTTTGAAAAATTCTTATCTTATACGTAATTCTTCCTCACTTATATTACTTTGCTGATAAATAGCATTCAAGGGAGGAAAGTTATTGCGAGCGATGAATTAAAGCTTTGACTGTGTATTACACGTACAATATTAAGGCTTGTTTTCAACCCAGGCACGATTTAATTAAAATAATGTTGATATGCATTTCGTAGTCATATTTGAAAAGTGGTTTCGTTTGACGTTAATATTCAACGTCTGCCATAAAAGATTTTATTACATTTACATGACAAAGGTTATTCAAAAGTGATCCGAATTCAAAATGTGAGACATTTTACATCAAAGATTTTTCCACTTTGATCTCCCCTCACTTGTCGAACACCATGCAATGGAAATTTGAGTGTCATATGGATGTGTTTATTATATTCAAAGAGAAAAAAATGTGTGTATTATCCTCCATCTTGTTTCTGATCCCGGTATTCATATGCAAAATATTTCTATTCTTATTGTACTAAAAATCAATGATACATTTTAGAATCATAGTTGCTTTTGCGACCGAGTTAACATTCTGTACTGAACAGTACCGTTAGACACTCTTCACAACAAGACGATGTAGTATTTAAATTCTTTTGGAGTGATGAGTGCATATGACTCGTATCAGTTATCCCTAATTCTTTAGTTTCAAATATTAAACCAAATAATTGGTAAAACAAATTGGGATATATTTTTATTTTAGAATATTTTTACCGAGCACAAACGATAAATAAAATAAAAGATATTAAAATTTTTGTACATCTCTTACCCTTATTTTCCAATTTGCTGACACATGTAATTTTAGGGAGCAACACTGCTCGACATTTCCACGCTTCCCCCGACCAGAGCATGAAATTTTTATCCTGGGTCAAAGAGATTTTAATTAGATCAGAAGTAGTCGAAAGCACACTACATGACGTAGGGGATTCATCTATGAATATACAACTATACACATACCTGCATAAGCAAGACATGACCTTTTGAAATAGCTGTCTCTCTCAAAAGTATTCCCCAGCAGACTTTGCTATTTCTATCTTAACCAAGAACAATCCGTCTCTGCATTTCTCTTCCCACAGGTCAAAGCAAGTATTGCGGTCAATATCAGAATATTTTTTCAATATTTCGCCCTCTGATATTATTTTACGTTGCTTTAGAAACTTTTTTTATATCAAAGTCTTCTCATCACTTACCGACGTAAAGAATTATATTATTAAAGCAGAAATGTCAACAGTTCATGTTAGGAATAGTAAAAAGGAGAAAGCTATAAGTCCCTGAGCACGAAAAGGAAAAAAAACCCTACTATTTTACCAGTGAGGTTTCCGTAGTAATTATTACTGTATTATTTTTATTTATTTTCCTATTTATTCGTTACTAATACCATATTTACTTTCTATTTTTTTCTCCTCACATTACACCTCGGTCTTAACAGTCTTGTTTGTCACTGTAGCACCAGTTGTATTATTTGAATCTCAGCCGAACGTGTCACTTTCGTACAATCAAAATTTAATTTTAATTTAATTTAATTATTCGTACGTCTGGTAATTCACGTTACCGACATAGAAAAATAGTACAAATTACATTCGCCCTCTGAAACTAAATTGTAGTTGGGTAAAACGAAAAGGTTGATTGTCTCAAAGATACAGATATAACAGGTCGGAGACAGGTATAAAAGAGATGGAAAACGCGATGGATGATCAGTCCAGGACGTATCGTTCAAGATGAGTCAAATCTAACCGAACTCTTGCTAAATCGTCTTTAGGATTTATTTATTTCTATGTGATCCGAATGATCGAGCATTCTGTTCATGTATTAATTACGATAAAATTATTTCGCTGTTAAATATTTAGTTACAACAGTTAGTAACTCTAGTTTTAAGTCGCCCTACTCAGGCGCGGATTTATTACATATTAAAAAAAGGAAAAAATAGCATTGTTAAATGGTCTAAGAGTGCTTTTGCTTAGTATCAAATAAAGTTGAAACAAAACTATATCTATTAGTAACCTATAAGTAGTAATAGAAAAACTATAAATAATAATAAATTATGTTTCATTCAGTCTTTCACAATAAATTACACGAATATTTTAATCCAAAGCAAATCTTAAAAATTGAAGAATATTTTATAAGCGTAAAGTATAGGTTGCTTGGGTTCCTCGGATATACTCATTAGTTCTTAAGTACTAAAATCAATAGCAATAGTCAATCTCCCCGACATCTTTCACAATGTTATTATTATTATTTTTTTTTGGTGGTGCTTTAGGGCTCGTCAACATCGAGGTCATTAGAGCCCATTATTAGGTCACAATGTTATTGACTTAAGGTACGAAGAATTAATTCACTAAAATATATTTAATCGGTATAAATAAACAGAGTAACATGAACTTGTGGTTTCAACTTACGGCGCCGACCATTTAAATGAAATAATTGCAATTATAATTGACGACTCTTTGCATTGCGTCTTATCGAGGAAATACTTATTTTCGAAAACAGACCAAATCACAAAAGTAATGGATGTTTATTTAGATTCGTAGTACATGTTCCGTATTTTTTTAAATTCACTTTTCTCTATAAATCACCGGACATTTGAGAAATATATTTTACTTTTTTCCGAGGTGTGATGGAAAAATGGCGAAACGTTTGCGCTCGTACGCCATGTTTTTACACGCTCATATATTTTAAACGAGTCAAGCGAGATCCAAAATACTGTTGGGCCTACACTCTTAACTGATAAGTAGAAATCGAACTATGCTTTTTCATCATTACAATTCATAATATTGCGTTTCAAAACAATTACAATAAAAATACAGAAAACGATTATGTTTCTCAGTGATTTGAATAACATGGAGCGCCAGTCCCATCTTAAAAACTAACGAGTAAAGAAATTTTAGATTTTTGTTTTAGAATGGAAATTTTCCTTTGATGGAAATTAGACGGATTCAATACAGTACTTGGCTTTCGTCTGTCTCCTTGTCCCTTGTTTGTCAGTTCTTTCAATTTCCGTTGATATATCCGTATCTGGGATCTTTCATTTCCGATGAAAGTCCAAAGTTTCGACTAAAATGATTGCCTCTCCCGCAGCGGGTCTTTATATTTGTTTCTGGAGAGGACGCCATTAAACATCAAACGGCGGTCGCTTTGTTTCCACTATTCGTCCTCTTCTTTATTCCATTTTGCATTCTTTTACGAATAAACGTCTCATGCTTCGGAAAACATTAAGCTAATTACTTTTCCTTCCCGATATATTGGATTTCGCGATAAGAATAAGAAATTTGATTTCTTATCACTAAGAAAACAACCTAGATTTAGATGATGTGAGATCCTAATTCAGAGGAAGGAAAAGAAAATTTTTTCAATAAGATGTCAAAATTTGTTTGTAACAATAAGCCGGTTCTCATAAGATCAACTTCCAAAATACGTTTTTCGTCAATAAACAGAAAAAACATTACCCATAATTTTAAAAAAATCTGGAGGGTGCCTCAAACTACATTATAATTCATAAAAAAGATCATATCACTAAAGACACTAATTTGGAGAAAAAAACCAACCAAAAAGGACTTACAGTAAATAAATCATTATGAATTACAATTGTCAAACACGATGACACATATAAAATATCAATCGTTTCCACTATATTTATTTATTTATTTTTTGTTGGGGCTTTAGGGCTCGTCAACATCGAGGTCATCAGAGCCCATGCAAGTAGAGAAAAATGCAGTTTCGCACCATAGAGACGAGCAGTAATGACTCTTCCCCGTGTGTGGGACTCGTCGAATACCTCGACAATACCCACTAAAAAAACATCCTAAAATCAACAAATATCTAAATAGAAAGATGAAAGAAAAGAAAACAGTACCAATACATTATTTCACAAAAAAGGAAAACGATTCTTAAATATTATATTTTCAAAATACAGAAACGAACGATGAAAACAAAGAAGACAGTAAAGATGAAAAGGAAATGAAAATTTTAAACCCTCCCGAGAACTTGTGGGAGGAGCCCCGATCCACTCATGAAATTCAATAGTATATTAACATTAACCGTTTCATTTCCGAGAATTGTTGGTAAATCTGCAGGCAGACCCATTCGTCTCCGTATACTTGAGTATCTGCTGCAATCAGTTAGTAGGTGACACACTGTCAGAGAACAGCTACATTCCTCACAAACGGGTACATCATCAAGTAGTAAGAGATACCTATGAGTGAGAGGACAATGTCCTATGCGCAGGCGGGTCAGCAAGACCTCGTCGCGCCGGGCTGGCCTACAGGAACTGCTCCATGACTTAACAGAAGATTTGATAAGTCGGAGCTTATTCCTTTCAACAGCTAACCACTCATTGCTCCATTCACTCAGAATCCTCAACTTGATGGAACTTATGAGATCTCGTTTTGGAATCGTGGAGAAATCCACGCGAGTCTTAAGGCATGCCGACTTTGCGGAAACGTCTGCGTCCTCATTTCCTCTGATACCCATGTGTCCGAGAACCCAGCAAAACATTATGTTATTTCCATCACTTTGCAGTGAGAAAAGTACATCCTGGATGTTCTGGATCAGCTTATCAGCTGGATACATGTTCTGGATTGTTTGAAGGGCACTCAGCGAATCAGAACAAATCAGGAAATGTGATCTGCCGGAGCACTTTGTTGATCGCAATGCTC
>NNCF01125993.1:142887-166458 GCA_002313205.1 Laupala kohalensis | reverse complement strand
ACACTCAAGACTGAGCCCTGAGGAACACCGTTCTCTTGGAGAAGGAGATCCGAGGTGTCTCTTCCAATTCTATAGCGGAAGGAACGTTGATCCAAAAAGGACATGAGCATCAGAGGAAGACGTTCTCTAAATCCCCTGGCATAGAGTTGTTGTAAAATGCCATGACGCCAAATAGTATCGTAAGCCTTCTTGATGTCAAAGAATATTCCGAAGAGATGTTGTCTTCGGACGAAAGCATCTTGAATTGCTGATTCCAGGAGAAGTAAGTTGTCCAGGGTGGAATGGAGCTTCCTCAAACCACACTGAGATCGACTCAGCAAGTCATGCCAATCAAGTTACCAGAAAAGACGTCGGTTGATAATTCTCTCCATAGTTTTACCAACACTACTCGTCAAGGCAATGCTTCGATAACTACTGATTTTCGTTCTTTTCTTACCTGGTTTTAGTAAAGGGATAAGCGTTACTTCCTTCCATGAATTATGGAATACTCCCTCGGACCATGAAAGATTAAAGATATCCAGAAGGTATTCTTTCGACTCGAGACTGAGTTGTCTCAGCNTCGCTAGAGCTGACTCAAGTTCCCACATAGAGAAGGAAGAGTTGTAGGGTTCCCAGTTGGTGGAACGAAAGTCAAAAGATGTGCTCTCTGCTGTTTCCCTTATTCTCTTGAAATCAGGATCGCAGTTTGCAGTAGATGTTAAGTCAGCAAAATTTTCAGCCATTGCTGTTGCCATTTCTCTGTTGTTGGTGAGAACCCGACCCTGATAATTGAGTCCTGATATTGGGACTCGAGAATACCTTCCAGATATCTTTCGGATTGACTCCCATACTTTAGTGGACGATGTTCTCTTAATGGTGCTTAGAAACTCTTTCCAGGATGTGGATCTGGATTATTTGATAGTTCTGCGCGCTTTTGCTCTAGCAATCCGATATGCGGCGAGGTTTCCGGAGATGGACTAGCCTTAAATCTCCACAATGCTCTTCGTCTTGCCCGATGGCGGACCGACATGCGTCGTTCCACCAGGGGACATGAGGTCTTCGCAGAAAATTGGATGTTTTCGGAATGGATTCTTCAGCGGCGTGATGAATCACCTGGGTCAGATGGTCGACCCTCTCTTGGACACTACCCGTTTCTCTGAAGACAGACAGGGAACGGTATTGTGTCCAATTAGCCTTACTGAGAATACATTTGTGGCTTGCTTTCGGGAATAGTCGCACGATCCTGCAAGGACAACCAGATAGTATGATGGTCGCTACCATGCAGATCATCTTCTACTTTCCATTGAAAGATATCAGCAACTTCAGGAGAGCAAACCGATAGGTCTATAGCAGTCCGAGACCCAGTGCCAAATGCGAAGTGGGTCATCTCCTCGGTGTTCAGTAGACATAAAACTTCCCGCTCAAAGAGACAATACAGCAGTCGTCCTCTGGGCAATCGCTCGACGAGCCCCACAGTACATTGTGGGCGTTGAAATCTCCAAGGAGGAGGAATGGTCGAGGGAGGTGATGAATTAAATCTGAGGGAGATCTCTGAAAAATCTCGTGTCGGAGGAAGATATATAGAACACACGGTCATAGATGGTTCACTATGAATTTTGACTGCTATAGCCTGGATGTGTGTTTGTAGGAGAACAGGCGAGCAGAGGATAGTGTTTCTAACAAACACGGCAACTCCACCTCTTGCTCGATCTCCCGTGGTGTCGTCATATCTGAAGCTGCTGTATCCTCGCAGAGAGGGTGAGTGTTCTGGTGTAAGGTGTGTCTCTTGTAGGCAGATACATATCGGATTACGACGCGCTAAGAGTTGTAACTCTTCACGTTGAGTTCTATAGCCATTAAGGTTCCACTGAAGTATGGAAGCCATTACTGTTTGGAGCCTCCGGGGTCAGGATCGTGAATGTGCATTTCCGGTTCACCGTCGGAAATTACACGTTGAGACTCGGAGGAAGAGAGTACAGAGACGTTCTTTTTACGCCTCTGCGATTCCTTGGATGGTGTTTTCGATATTCAACAAGGTTCACGGTTTTAACCGTAGAACCATGTTTTGTCTTTGTCTGTGGCTTTGTAGTTACGGTGGTAGGTTTAATACTACTTGATGTTTTTCTTGGATTAGATTGTTTCCTTGTAGGCACTGTTGTTGGTGGTTGTGACTTAACAGGAACGACTGAAGAATCTTTCTTTCCGCATTTGCACTGACATGCGCACGACATTGTCGTAGACACGTCAGTGAAATCGGCCTGAACTGATACGGTTTTCATCTGTTTTGGAGTCTTCGCTGCGGTGGTGTAACTAGTAGAAAATACAAGGTATAGTGCCTTGTATTTCTTCCGAGCTTTACCGTACTGGATCTTCTCCGTACTTTTAATTTCCTGGGCTTGTTTTTCTTCGAGAAAGGCGACACACTCCGCTCCATACCGGGTGACTGCCTGTGCAATTAATGCACTTTGCAGGCCCTGGGCATGAGACGCCGGGTTCGTGTGCCTCCTTTCCGCACTTTTCACAAGTATCACGTCCCTTACACGATGTTGTCGTGTGTCCAAACCTCTGACACTTAAAACAGCGCAGAGGATTCGGAATAAAGGGACGGACCGGCAGGTTCAGCCATCCAGCCTTTAGATCCTTTGGTAGTTTAGGACAGTCAAAAGTCACGACGAAGGAACTGGTCTTCTCCAGAACACCATTTACCTTCCACATGATCTGACTGACCTCAACTACATGGTCAGCCTTCCATTCTGCAGCAAGTTCGTCTGTTGCCATTTCCATTATGTCCCTGCAACGTACGACCCCCTTGCTGCGATTAAGTGCAGCATGGAGTTCGCACTTCACAGGGAACTCGCCAATCTTAGAACATTCAAGTAGTTTCAACGCTTGCTTGCTTGTTTTTGTCTCAAGCAGCATTGTTCCGTTTCCTAATCTTTTTATATTTTATAATCTTTTTATAATTATCCAATATATTTATCCTCACAACCTTATAATAAATTTATTTTCAAAAATCAGTACAACCAGCGTATGACCACGTGGAGGACATTAATCTAATTTACTCTCCGGAAGCAAGCAAGGGACCATCCCATCAATTCCGATCAAGGGCCCTAAGGTAGAGGCTGATTCAAAAGTTTTTGCATAAGTTCCTAGGTAAGATAAAAAGTTAGCTGCGAGTTATAACACATATATAATGTCAATATGTTTGTAATTTAACGCAAATATGTTTGTAAATTTACATGTACAAGTTATTATCGAACTATAGATTATTCTGAGTATAGTGTTTAAAAATCATAAGAGTTGAAAAAACACTAAATTCACGATTTATTGTTACAATAAACACGCCCCTAGACAAAGCCTAGAGAACCTGTATAAGAAATCCGCCTCTACCCGAAGGAAAAACGGAGAAAAACCCGGGCCAGGATGGGGCTACAGAATTAATGTACACAACCGTGCCAAAGTTGAGTACACATAAAACTAAATTAATATGAGCCATAAGACAACACAATCATGCAAGAAAATAGTTTTTGAAATTGTTATAAGTTATTGAAAAAGTACTACAGCAATGGAGTGATAAAGTACAAGACGGATTTAACTTTTATTAAAATCAATAAATTTTTTTACAGTGTACAAGCACTGGTGCAGGAGGTAGTTTTTAACCGCGGATTTGAAGATATTCAATTTTATAATGTCTTTTATATTCTTGGACAGGGAATTATATAGAAAGATTCCCGAATGATAAAGGTCCTTTTTGGCAAAGAGTGGTTGACACTCTAGGGCGATGAATATTATTACTATTGCGAGTATTGTGTTCGTGAACGAGACTGTTTCGTATAAAGCAAGGGTGGCACTTCAGTAATTCGATCTTAACAAACAAGACCGTTTCATAAATATAAATGCAGGGAAGTGTTAAGATATTTAATTCCTTAAATGAAGGTTTACAAGAGTTTCGGGGGTGAGATTTACAAATTATCTGAACCTTACATTATACACTCCCAAAAATCATCCCTGCACACTGAAGTAGAGATTGCACCAATTATCTTCCTCTTTGCAATTACCTAATTGGCTGATCTAAAAAAAAGGAGTACTCAAGATAGCTGTAGTTTGCGTAAAATATTTTCCCTGTAATTCCAAAACGGTGCAACATGCAGAAATGCGGTTTAGCAAAAACTGAACATCAAGATGCTTATATACATATTTTCAATTTTTTTAATTTTTAAGAACCGGAAGTAGATTGCGGTGTGTAAATGAAGTCGGTATGAGCTGTTCAGAAATAGGCTTCTTTTCCCAATAAATTCAAAGTCAAATCTCAGATTTAGTTTCGATGCATCAATTTGTTCGTGAGTTATCGGGGGAATAGAATTATTAACATACACACATACGACTGAACATCATCGCCAAAATTTGAATATAGACTTCTCAGGAGCAAATTCGTAAAGGTCCGAAGATATCTCAAAATTTGTTTTTCGACCGATTACTATAGTTTCCTTCTACAGTCTGTAAAATTGGAAAGTAAAATCCATAACTTCTGCTTCTTTTCGATCAACGCAGAAGAAAATAAAGCAATATTCCTGTGTTTCAGGCTCTAATAAGAGTGTTTGGTGTCACTTTCTTCTCAAACTTAAACTTAATTACAAATAACATCAGATCATTGACAATTTTTCGGCGCAATCGTTGTGGCAGATCGTACTCATGTCTATAAAACAGTGCTCGTGTTTGGATTAAGGTAAAGGAGAGGTAACAACATATGAAGTACCGCTATATATTTTTTTCTCCGATTTCTTGTTTTTATTGACAGCATGTCTAACAGCTAAGTGTTCACCAAACGTCTGGGAACACATACTAAGATTTTATGTGGTTGCTGGGAGCGGTGTGTAGTCAGTTGTCTCAACTTCGTGGAGGATTGATTATATCTTGACGCAAATGCAGATCTGGCGATGTCCCGCTCTGTCACTACAAAAAGGGGTATATCTATGCTAGGCAAAGCTGCTGGCGACGGAAAAACTCTAATGACACAAAACGAGAAAATGACTTAATGTCTTAAAATAATTGAAGTTTATAATAAAGAATTGTGAGTCTGATTACCGTTTTCTTCTATGCTAAGTATTGTTTAAGCGTGATAAAATACTTCATAGAATAAAACATAAATTCATCACTTTCAGACATTAAACACATTAAAACACAACGCTTTGACTGTAAACACAATCTTCTTCAGGCAATTTTTTCATTCAAAAAAGTCAAACATTTAACACACCACTAACATTTAAAACATCGCACATACTTTAAAAAATCATTACTGTCAACGTAATAAAACCAATCGTTGGCATCATGTACAAACAGATTACTAACAGAAATTAATAGACATGCTATCAACTGGGCTGCGTTCGAATAAAATAGAAAGAAATAAACTACAAAAAAAAGAGCGATGTCCGAAATGGTACAGATACAATTAAACAATGATAGTATAAATTCACATTCTGATACAGTTCTCTGGCATATAATTTCCGTTACTTTTTTACATAATTTTAATATGTTATCACTGCACCAACATCCTTTGACAACTCCTTTCAACATGCATATACGAGTATTTCTTCCGTGTACCCTACACGTGCAGAAGATGTGATAACTTTCTGTCAGGCGTTCAAAGCAGGAGTCCTAGGTTCGGATTCCCGGTTCGTCGGAATTTTCACCTGACCGAAAGTTATCACTCCTTTCAACATATTTGAAATCTCAGTTATAACTTGACCTCTCATGAGGACGTGTCTCTTTGTCGGAGTTTACTGTGGAAGCGTTGGGTTTTAATATGTCGTTTTAAACTGCGTTGAACCAATAGCCCTAAAGTGACGAATTTGTTTTATTGAATAATTGAAGTAGTGAACATATGATTTCCATAGCAACGTAACTGATTTGGGAAAATGTAATATGATAATGAACGAAGAAAAGAGGGGTAATTCTTTATTAATTAATGGTGTTACGAAGAGTAGGTCAAAAGGTGACTGTTGCGAGGAAAGAGGGAATTACTCCAGCCGTTATCACTAAAAAATAAAGATATCGACGTTTGTCACCATCTCGGTAAGAGACCAGAACGTAAGCGACGAACTGGCATTGTTGTTAAACCGACGAGGCGCGAAGTCTAGGAATATTGAAAAACGAGAGAATAAGAAAACTCAACATATATTCGACTTTAGGAACCCACTCATTCAGAGTACACAAAAGAACGCTTAACTTAAATTAGAAAAATTCTTTTCTGCTGCTCAAACTATCAAGATAAACATTATAAACATATTTGCGTGATAAATGACGATATTCCTTGGGATGAAAGGAAACTCAACGAAACAAATTGGCATGCTGAATTAGAACAAGTTTCACCATGTTTATCAATTCTCCATGAAATTGAAATTGTAATATAAATTTCCTTGGTTGCTTTCTAAATATTACCATCAGTTTTCGGTAAATCATGAACATCTAGTATTTGCTTTTTCTGTTTCCTTACAATGAAACAATTTTAATTATTTTATGACTATAAATGATAATGACTCATCGGTAGATTTTAATTGTAATTTTTTGTCTGATATGGTGTTGTGTCCCAACAAAATAGTTTTCCCATTTGAGAAATTTTCTTGGCTTTTCTAACTTTCGAAAATTCATTAAATCAAAAGCATGTTATTACAATATTGAACGAAATTTGGATGCACACTTGACAGCTGGATTTTTAAATGATTTATACGTACACTCAGATTGCCATTGTGATTGCAATTGAGCGATATGAGGCTGGGTCATATGCAGTTGACATTGCATCAGCTGACGCTGTGAAAGTCAATATCGATCTTGACCGCTCTGCTGAACTAGCTGCTAGCAGCACAAGCTTTCGCTGCGGGTATTTTAGTATTATTTCACAGTGTCGGTTTATGCACATTGCATTTTCAATCAGTCAATCAACCAATCAGTCAATTCTGATTGATCTCATGATTCCGAAACCGTCGAAAAATACAAATTAATAATTACAGGAGACGTCAATTCGTGCTTATTGATGCAAACTATGAATACACAATTATTTACAGATACTGATAGCACATGTGAACAGAAAATTAAGTATGTTACTTGCTTAAATATCTCTTTTTTTGACATGGTTGTGAATTTGATCATATCAAGCAAATTTAACTTAGTATTAAGTAGAAGTGATTCCACTTAATTAAAAAAATTAAGTGAATGTAATCAAAATCTAAACTTGGAGATTGGCTTTTCCAGTACAAAAGTATTTGTTTATGAACATTATTCAACTGTGTCATTTCACTTTCACGTCTATCAAAAAGACAAAGCTGGTAGAATTAATCATTTGCTATCTTATTTAGGCGTTATTTTGTAGAATCGTGGATGTTCGTTATGAAAAACTTCCTTATTTTTCTGGGTGCGACTGTCTTCACCAGTTTTGTTTGTAGGTAAAGATGATCTCCTCTCAGGAATACATAATTACTAACGAGGTATCTATCTTTTTATGCACAGTATAGATTCCTTTTCCCGTATTTATTTCGTTGCTATTTAATGTACGTATTATGAAACAATACGTCTGTTGTCTATTTATTTTATACTAATGTGGGAATTGAAATTTCGTTACTTTGTTGCTCGTTAGATTTTTGTTTAGCATAGAATTAGAATTTACACTTATTGAATTCCTACAATTTTTTTTCCACTGTAGTGGATCTCACTCAGTTTATTACTTCTCGAATATGAAAAATTGGAATACGCGAAAATTGGAAGCTTTTTCCTTCATTAGATTTTTTAATTGAGCTTTAGGGCTCGCCAACATTAATCTCATTAGAGTCCTTCATTAGAAATCTCAAGTACAAATAATAATATTTTTATTTTATTTATGCTTTCTATTTTATTATTTTTACTCAACAACTCGATTCTAAATATATATGAAAAATTTATGATAATTAAAATTATCATTTTACAACAAAAAAATGGTGAATCGGGGAATAATTTATTTTATTTCACAGTTTAAAACTTTTTATTAAATTAATGAATTGTAATTATGTCGCTACTCTTAGACTAAGTTTATTTCTTCTGTAATTTCATAATTTATTTCCTACCTTTTTCGAGGAATCTCGTTCAGACACGCCAATGACGATCCTGCACGACTTCGCTGGGACAGTTTAATATGTTATATTCTGTGTAAATAGTCCTCTATTTCTATGTTGTCCTACTTCCCTGACGGGAGCTTCACACCGTAGCAGTTTCATTTTCCCACCATCCTCCCACCCTCCGCTGTTATCCCTCTGAGCACCACCGTTTCAATGGAATAATGAGTCCCTAATCATTAAAGCAATATTTCAAACCGAATTAACGTTGTGTGGAACAGCTTCAGCTGCGACAGCCCTGCAGTCACAGTTGCAAACCAGTTGCGTACGGGATTCTCTCTCCCGGGATTGGTTGGAGAATGAAATACGGTGACATGATTGGCTCATTCTCTTACTACGTTGAAGACGATCCCTCTCGTAACTTGATGAAATGAGGACCACGCTTCGTGATGATCATACTGAGGAGTTGGAGGATCTCAGAGAATGTGCGTCCTCGGGTTGGAAGACAGGAAATTTGACGGAAGGAGGACGTACTAGAGCTAACTTAAGTGCTCGAAAGGACGGAAAAGGAATTAGGGCATAAATGTATTTTCTCCGGTACATGTGAGAAGTTCTGCAAACTAATGTGTTTAAAAAGTTTCCTTGCATTCTGGTTCCACATGTGTCATTTAATCTTTGCTCTGAAAATTGATTTACTACAAGATTTTTACTTTCTAAGTTTTATTCGATTACTTTTGTGGGGATTTGTTCTCAATTTGAGTTGAATTTTGTTTCTTAATTTTCGTTCCACTCATGTTCTTCTGTACATTGTGATATTATGTTAATAGTCACAATTCAAATTCTACATCATGAAAGGATACAGCAGTTATGAATTATTTTATTGTACACTACCTATAATTATTATTTTTTTCGTTTCTTACAATAGGGTAAAATAATATAAAAAGGAAAATATTGAATCTCAAAATTGTTCTATCTCATATTTCTCTAAAGAAAAGAAATTATTTCCCTTAAAAAAAGAAAAAGAGAAAACGTGTAAATGATCTCATGTTAAAATGGAAATAAAAATCTCTAAGAATAAAAAATAATTACATTACGTAACACGGATTATCGATACACAGTTAAATTTCAAAAATTGTATTTGATACATTCTTAATGAATATATAAGACGTACATTAATTTACTCATCATTTGTGTATTAATTAATGGATACTACGTAAAAACCGCTGCTACTGAGGACACAATTTAATTTAGGGAAGAAAATATTATTTTGCGTCTGTCATAATTATGAATTTAAGCATCCAGTAGGCAATAACGAAAATCTATCAGAATTATCTTTCTCTTTTTTCTGGGGGTAAAATTATGTCTTATTGCAATTTTACCTGATCCAGTAGAAGAAAGTATGTGAAAGAATGTTTTTTTCTCGTGCAACAATCATACAAACGTTTCTAGCGTCTAGTTTAAAATTACGTTTCTAGTTCGAAAATAAGTTAGGTAGTAAAATTGTTCTTCTCAAAATATTTTCTACCTTGATAAATATGACACGCAACAAGATATTGACGCAAAAATCTTACCTCCAAGATGGTGGNACTCGAAACTGAGTCCCTGCGGGGGACAAAAGAAGAAAGAGAATGAGGAGAAGAAAGAGAAGGGGAAAATGAAAGATACCCTAGCTCTAATAGCGTCAGGATCGAAAAGAACAAGAGGTGACCAAGGGAGGCCAGGAAAGAGAAAGGAAGGAGCATACCACAAGTGGAAGTAATGCCAGACTCAGGTCGGGGCCCCGTGTTCGCCAAACACGTACTCACTAGATGTAAGCCCCCTGGGGTAACTAATTATCGAGTTAAAAAAGAATTTGACCTGAAAGCCATGTCACTTGAACGTTTCGTTTCATTAAAAAAAATAATATATATGAATTTCTATAATACGAATTTCTATAGCAAACAGGTTGAAAAAGAGATAGGTGTATACTATTGAAATCTATGTAACGTNCATGACGAATGTTTTGGAAAAATAAATTAACACTTAAAATTTATATTCTTAATTTGTACTCCGTAACATTATGCAAATAAACGTCTTTGCGGGATTTCCAAACCACTACATTAGCCAGAGTGATATTATTTCTGGTATTTAGTAAAAGCATTATTGAAATAAATAAATTATGAAATCACTTTTAAAAAAACGTTTACCAGCCAATTTTGTTCAAATATTTAAATAAATATAAACATTTTAAATTCATGTAAAGCTACGAAGTACTATTGAAAATAATTTATTGCAGTAAATACTTTTAAATATTATGTTAATCCAACTAATTTTTTTATCCTTTTTCCAAATAAATATACATCTGAGCTGAGACTTTTTGCATTCTGACGTTGATATCAACAGCGTATCTCTCTTGTTGACGGTTGTTGAGAGCATCATTTGTTCATCACATTCGCGATACGCTGGATTTAGACACGCGCACATGGTCGTATGCGCTCTCTGGATTCATGAAGCGTTTATGCACCAATGTTTATGTAGTATGTAGAAGTTAAGTGGCAACAGCTTCGACAGGCACTGTAATATTCGTGGGTTTTTTAACCAATACTTATTTTTATTTACTTATTACTTAAAAGTAACGTGTGTAAAATACATTAGTCAAGACACTACAAGTTGTTTCAAATGGATTAGCTCAAATATTATTTTTAATTTTTCTGTATCAGCTTGTATAAGAACATACGTGGAATCAATATAAGTGACATTTAAATGCAGCGTTATTTTCTATAAATCACGTTTTAGCATTTCAACTCATGAAGTGTTACAATACAAGATAAAAATATCTAATATCTCATTTAACTGCGTCTAAATTTTTCGGGAGTACATGAAACACTATAAAACAAAATCATAATGAGCAACAATTACTCGGTTTCACATGGTTCTGAAATGCAAACACACAAGTTACGATGTTCTTGAATATTAATGTCTCTTTGATACTTTCCGTCTCCATTGTTATCATGACACAATTTCACGTTTCACTAATTCTTTCACGGACAACATTCATATTTATTTAATGAACCATGTTTCAAACCTGATTTGGGTGATCAACGATTTAGGTAGTCAATGAATAAAGTTCACTTCCTCACGAGGTTTTGAACTCTGGTCGCCTAACAAGACTCATTGATTGTCAATATTATTCAAAAAACTCATTGACCTATGCCGACACCGAAACAGCACTTATTTTGTTACATTAATACCTTGATTTTTGTCTATAATCCGATCGAAAGCTATCGGTGAAGTTCGGAATCCACTGAAACCGTTGCAATTATTTCCTAATAAATCAAACTAATTCGTTGTATGAGCTCCATATTACGTACCAATAAAACATATCATAGAGAATAAATGCAGTATTTAACCCAATACATATTAAGAACTTTATATAAAATGAATACAGAACACTAAAATTATAGAATATATCTTTATAAAAATCTAATTTCAAAGAATAAATAGACATCAAACAATCCTCCACCAAAGGACCTTCAGTATCAAGGCAATATTTTGGGTCACTTCCCTACTTTGCACGTCAGCACGAGGACCAGCTTCTGAGTCAGTAGACACATACCTTACAAAAGAAATTTGTCCAAGGAAGTGTTTATTTAAATCATATTATTAATTGTAGGATTAGTCTAAAATGAGACAAGATATTTTAATACAAGAAGTTTACTAACATTTTTGTCGCAATAGCAGAGAGGTCATGTGGGCACGTCGACGAAAACAGAGGAAATTGATGAACATCGGGACAATTTTTCTCGAACAAACGGACGATAACTTAAGTCAACGAGACCGAGGCATTACGAGTACTCTATTCCTAACTAAGGTGGGAACTGCACTCCAAGTTAGTCAAATCACGGAGGTGTGTAATTGTTATCTTTGTTATTTTTCTAATGCTTTAAAACACAACAATATGAATAATAATGAAGTATAAACATGATTTAATTTGTAACTATCAGTTAATAAAATAGAACGAACAATATTAAGGAGCCCACTTGACTTGTTTGAAATGCATCAGAGCATATACAAACATAGCGGTCGAGAACAACGGTATCCTGATGCATGTATCTCACCTCATAAAAAGTTAAATATCTTTTTCAAATGTCCGGTGACCTAGAAATAAAAGTGATGTAAAAATACTAGGAAAAATTTACTTCAATTTAATGTAAACATCCATTACTTTCGTCATTTAAAATAAGTCAATTTTGGAAAATAAGTATCTTCTCTGTAGGACGCAATGTATTACACCATCATTTACAATTATTTTGTTTAAATGACCGGTGAGGTATGTTTTTTTTAGTTGAAATCACAATAAGTACATGTAACTCCTTATATTTACTCCAATTTCACATATTTTAGAGATTTAATTCTATCTAGGCTATTACTACCTTTATCTGGCACGCTCTAGACCTCAGGGGTGCCAGATTATTCTCCTCGCTGCGAAAGAATGGTACCTAGATGTAACCAATAGAGCGAAAGCGCGGTCTTTTTATGTCACCTGCGGGAGTGGCCTAGCATAGCTCTAGACGGCATACCATGGTACCCAGACAAAGGATACAATAACTTGTGGAAATGCTAATTTCAAGCAACCACCTCGCAGTTAGAGATCAAGCCTTCTGTCAGTCACAGTTGGTATATAAATTACTGCCAGTTCTACAAATCGGCTGATGTAGATGGCAGCATCCGAATATAAACCCACTAAGATCCGGCTGACGCTACTCACGTGCCTAGAGCGGGAGGAAGAGTGGGCAATCTGGCAATGCTGCCAATGACTTCTCAACTTTACAGGCAAGGGCCGTTTTCCTCTACTTCAAAATACCGCGCAGCGCGGTGCGCACAACTCCAGCGCGAAATGTAAACGACTTCTCTTTGCATAATCAACGTTGCCGTTTTTCTACAGAGCGCAACAACGCCAACGCTGGCGTACAATCTCCAGCGCGATAGACAGACTGCATTGGAACGACTGAATAACGCAGCGCGCGGCGCATAAACGGGGAAAAATGTTATATTTATTAACGCTGCCTAAACGGTTGCAGATAGATGACAAATATAAGCGGTAATATTATTTGCCGTAAAGAGTTCTACAAAAAAGTCCGCGACAGCATACGTCTACCTACAAAAATTAACCTACGTTATTAAAAAAACGTTATTAAAAATACGTGTTAAAATACTTCAATTTAAGACAGTAATTTAAGAAAGAAAACACCCATTATCATCAAATTTAATGGATTATTTGCTTTGTGCATTTATCAAAGATTAAAAAAGTCTTTAAATTGTAAAATTTCGACAAATAGTTTAGATTTTACAAGAATTTTAATGAAATGGTGCAGCAGCGTCATGCCTCGGAAGCGAAAATTCGACCGGTTCGGGCTTTCGCGACATTGTGTAATGTATACAGTCAAGTTTTGTATTATTATGAATTTGAAAAATTAGGATGTTGTACAGGTTTTTAAAAACCAGTAAGTAAAAGTATTTTGATCTTACAATATAGATAGATTTTAGTTAAATAGATAATTAAACACTCACGACCTTTTATGGATAAATTAAAAATAAAAGAAATAATTTGATAACGTCAACCTCCCTCTCCAACTGCCACTTTCTTGCGACCAATCAGAGTATCCGGCCATCTCAGGATCTAGTCGCATGTGATATAGTTGCATGTAGACCGACTGCATTTGATTCGTGCCATTAGTGACTAATTACTGAGCTAATTTAAAATATTTACTTAAAAATTTTTCACTTTGTTAGATATGAACCATGTGTACTTAAAAAATATTTCACTTTGTTAGATATAAACCATGTATAACTTTTTCAAAAATAAATTTGTTCAAAATTTACTTCTTGTTAAACCTAGTTTATTACCTCAATGTGACCCAAGTTTCTCAGCAGGTGTAATTGGAGACTTGACTCTATTAGTTGGATGAACAGTAAGGTCTTCTTGGATGATTTCTAAAATGGAGGCAAAGTTTTCACGGGAGACTCTAAAATACGCTTTAAAACGTTCTTCTTCGTCCATCAAACGTCTCGTGATCAACAATTTAAGAGCTCCTTCATCTGCTCTTTTTTATATATTCCGTTTTCCACTCTCCTTATTTTCGTACATTCACGAGGTGCGAATTCCTCTTCATCCTCAATATCTTGATGAAGCAATATTAACATCGTTGGGGCCTACCTTTTCTTTTGCTCATCCCCCACCCGACTGACGCCAACGATATCCTGAAAGCAACACGACTGAGATCGCTCAGTACAATACACGGGCCGCTACGCAACTGAAGAACACTGTCTAGGAAATAACTTATTGGTACAATTACAATTCGTACATTATTTCAACAGGAGCAGTATACAGGGGATCTATTGATTGTCCATTTTGTAAATAAAACTGATAAATACGAAATTAAAATGCATCAAACATCTCAGAGGTGAAATATTTTTTAAAATATTGAGCAGGATTTAAAATCGAAAGCTCAGTCTTTTTATAGTATTTAACTGTATCCGGATTCGAAGGAAATCGTATTTTATTCCAAAAATGAGGTTTTGAGTACTTACAGTAGCTTTTGTTGTCAGTGTGTGGTTATTTTCGTCATCGCTATCACAGGAAAATTGATGGTCAGGTAAGTCGCCGTTGTTCATTCCAGGTCGAATCGTCGTCAGTAAATATTCGAACTCAAAGTTTTCTTATTGTTTCAGTATTTCTAATTCACTTATTGTATAATTAGGCCGAAAAATACAGGAACTATTGTCGAAGGTGTATTCGGACTTCGGAATCTGTTGTCCCAACTGTCACAATTGTGATAGTACAAACAAATCACAGAATTTCGACCACTCAACAAACCAATCCGATTTCCGTAATTAGATTGACATTCATTATACTTTAACACAACAATATACGAATTCGTGGAAATATGACCGATGATAATTACAACTGCTACAGAGGAAAATGTAATACAACAATAACTTGTATCAAAAGGCACTTTGCGTTCAAGGAATCTAACAGCGGAAAAATCTAATGTACGCAAAGAAAAAAATTCCCAGAAAATTATAATAGCAACTAGAAACTCACAATTATGTGAAACCGGTGTGATCGTCTCGAAGTGCGATTCACGTGATGAAATAGCATTGTGAAAAAAAGAGTCACAATTGTGACACCCTTGTCTGGAAAGGCTCGAGATATTTTACTGTATTGCTCTTTTCCTGCTGACGCTTAGTATGAAGACAGTCAAGTCGTTAGTAGCCGAGTCATCTTCGCACCCGTGGTAGCCACGTGAGGTTCCGTGCGGAGGAAACGGTTCATCTCAAAGGCAAATTGTCTGAATTGATGCACGCGCTCCGTAACACTCGCTCCGAGGCTGAGCTGCGTCTCAACGCCAGCATCGTCACTGCCAGTTTTACTGCGCGAATCACAGAGACTGTAAGAGGGAGAGATGTGATACACATGGAAAAGATATGTGATATCTTTCGTCCCGGTGAAAATGGTGACGACACGATAGAACTCGGGACTCATCCAAGGGTGTTAACATCTACACCACCCATTCACTTTCCACAACTGTACACCATTTGAGAGTGGGTGGAAATGGTATACAGGTTTTACGACTGTTAGCGTACAGCACCAACCGATCCATTGAAACACCTGTTTTGTATAACGTTTGTTTCAGAGCCATGCTGATAATGCACCTTAATGTCGAGACCTAATAAACGACGTAAGTTATTCCCAGTGATATAGAAAAGCGATCTCGATGAGCGATGACCGTTTTTAGTTTTTTACGCGCTGTTGGGTGAAATTTAGCCCAGATCTAAAGTGGGTGACCAAACAAAAAAAGATTCATATTGTTTTTACACCTTCGTGTTAGGTAAGGTGCTTACATGAAACTGGTGTCATTCAATCACTCATTTTCTTCATCGAAGATGAGAAAGGAATCTGTAAACAATTTTTTTGACGAAATATTTCTTTCTTTCTCTCTCATTTTTAACATATTTCTGATGTCAAGAAATCACAGATAACTTGTAATTCAATAGCAACCGCTCAACGTACTTCAAAGATTTCTGAGAATAAGTGGATCCCCATTCCTCAATTCCATTCCCCGTGTACACATAACAGGAAATATTTAATATCACGCACTTTCCCAGAAATCTACTGCATAGCACAAGCATGTTTGGTTCCATTCTCATTGTCCAGTAGATCAAAGCGTTTCTGCGCTGGTATTTAAATCAGGGTTTGTATTTGAACCACAGGTATGTAGGAATGTAATCATGAGAAGTTGTTCAAAGGGAGCGGGAAATACCATGTTCAAATTACTTTGATAAATTACGAATGATTACGAAATATCTTTAACACGATATCTAGAAGAATTAAAAATGTTCTGCGGCATTCATCCAAATGACACTTAACGTTAAAATTCGAATTACGTTTATAATTATAAACTTCTCTTTCTAACGAATTAGATATTTTTATACTGAAGTCTTCAACTTTCTTCTTTCCCGTTGTATAATACGTTCTAAAACAATTGAAATCAGGAGAAAATGAGATCTATTTATTTATTTTCTTATGGCGAGGTGCTTATGTTGGGTTGGCAGAATACTAAAAGAACTGAATCAACATTTGGGTGGACTATGAGAGGGGAACTCAAGCCAGAAACCTCACATGGTTCGATCACGCGACCCATTGCTCAGCGACACTGTGGAAGTGCTGTCGGTAAAGCACAGAATACACGGTAGTTTATTTTCGATTTATCAGTAAATAAACATTTGCAACAGTGTCCACGATATTTCTAATTGTTTGAAAATTTATTTCAAAACTGGTGACAGTAAACACTAAAATTCATTAATAACATACATATTTCTTCTAATTATTTCTCCACTATTCATGTTCATAACGTATTGGATAATCGTATGTTTTGGCAGAGATAAATTGAGATTACACATACAAATGAGGATGTAATGAACTATAAAGAAATGTGCTTGCATTTTCAGACACACACAAATATGATTTTATAATGTTTTATAAACAAAGAGTCAATGTGGTAACAGAGTGGTCATTGCTTCTAACGGGAAAGACTTCACTGAATGGGAGAGAGTGGGTTCTATTCTCTAATCCGTCGAACTAGGTCAGTTTAAGTCTAGACGTATATAAAGACACAGTGATCTTATGTACCGGGTTTCCCAAGGGGAAAACGAAGTTTGGGATCTCTCTCTCACACACACATACACAAATCGACTTGGGAGAAGGAACTAGATTCCCCTCTCTGATTGTTGACTGTTGCGCATATTACCTTACCCCTTCCAGGAAGATATGCGAGAGGGAGAGGACGATACCAAACAGTATCTTCTGTCTCATGTTATCACGGACAACACACAACAGAGATCGCTGGGTCCATATCACATGTAAGTATACGGTTTCGGCTGGGGTTCCCCTCAGATTCTCTAGTGAAGTATCAGTTCGGTACCTTACACTCACAGGTATTCCAACATCTCTCCTTCCCAATTTTCAACGAGTCCTTCACAAATGTTGTTGTGTTGAAGAGTAATTCTCATATTCTCATTGTGCGAACCTCATGGCAATTCCCATGGTGTGTAGGTCATCACATTTAACAAAAATTGAATAAATAAGACAAATAAAGCACATTTCTTATCCATCTTTCAACATAACTTCATTGATACTCCTTTATGCATATGGCAACAATTATCATCACCACAAACTTTTGATACTCTGTCCTGATGGTTAAATATTATGATTTAAATATAAGCTTGGCAAGAATAATTCTGCAGATTAATAAAAACACGAAAAATTACAATTTTTTCGTACAACTGCTATAACTTCAAATAATTTAAGGTTAATTTGTAAAGTATATGAGTATAATAGAGTATTATGGCAATTTTATACATATCACTAATTAACTTAACTCAAGATTGATATGTAGAAGTACATATTAAATATACATTTTTTGAAACAGTGTGGAATTTGAGTGTTACGGTACAATCACTATCGTGTACAGAAAGAGGTGAACACCAACCATGTTAAAGACGTGTATTTTTAGACAAATTTCAGTTAATAATCATGCGATTTCTCGCATGCAGCGAATACACGCCAAACGAGAAAATCTATTTTACCAAAAGCAAGGAAAGTGAACGCTCAAATGGATTTGAGAAGCAAACATCGTTATCCCGTACAATTCGTACTTGCATATTCCGCCCAAGTAAATTCCTGCGTAGTTAGCATGGTAAGTGTACTAATTACCTGAACGACTGCGGGAATAGCGTGATAACTCGTGGAATCAACCGAAGCGTTACAATTCAGGTCAGTAGCGAAGCTGTAGCGCGCACTTAACATTGGTCTGATATCCAATTAGAGGGAAAGGTTGCGAATCAGGCGAACAACAAAATCCGCTTCCATGGTCCTCATGGGTACAGGCCGAGTTGAAAGTGAGTCATGCACTTGTTTCAGATCATTCAGATAATAATCAGCGTTCGGTTCGATATGCACCAGAAAATATACTACAAAAGTTTAAAACGTGCACTTTATATATACACTAAATAATTTAAATTATGCAATTAATATAAGTTATATATGTATCTACTTCTCTCTAAGAAAGTGCAAATGTAAACTGGGTTTCTTGATACATACCACTGAGCTCGTTCGTAGACAATATTTCAATAATAAACGTGAAATATTTAATTGACCACATGAATTTAACCTAAAAATTCAAACGAACGTTTTGAAAAATATGCACTATTAAGTTAAATTCAAATGGTTCCATGAAGTTAAAAAATGTTGGAAATCGTTTCCTCGGTACCGCAGAATGTCAGGAAAAAAGTATATTATACTAAACATGAAAAATCCGTGCCCTGCTCATAGTGAAAGAATTGTGATGGTCCAATATGAGTTATGGAGAACGTAGTATCTTCACATATAAAATCAAGATACTCCTTCATGGCTTAGGTATATTTCAATAAACCTAAAAAATTAGATTCTGTTTTATCTCATCTTCATACAAGCCTTCACTACGCCTCCAATAGTTCCTTCTGAATATTTATTTTACTTTTATTGAGAAATTTATCTCACAATTATTATTATTATTATTAAGAAATGAGTAAAGAATGTGTTTATCTTGATGTAACTGAATTAATCTGTTGAAGTGTTTCTTTTTGGTTCAATTAAATTTTTTTGTCTTGTTTCACAATTGAATTATTAATGCAGTGTTTCTCAAACTTAGTGCCGCGGTAAAAAAGGAAGGAGGGTAGTGAAATACCTAGCATACAACTTAAAGCTTAAACTAGGAGTATAATCAAAATATTTTATAAAAAATAATTTATCATTTGTAAGTAAAACTGCAAAGAAAATAAATATAATATATTGTTGCGCATGCTTTTATTTATGTTTCATTTCTGAAAGCAACTCAGAAAGAAACAAAGACAAATTGCTTTTAATAGATAGGAAACAATTCCTGTTTTTAATTTAGTTTTAACTAGTCCCGTGTGTACTTTTGCTCATTGTATAACAAATAAGCTTCCAGTTTTATTCTGTTCATTAAGATTTCATTGGATTCAAGGGAGTAGTCGCGAAATATTATTTTTATTTTATTTATTTTTACTTTTGGGAATCCTAGAGCTAAAAAGTTCCATTGAAACCTTGGTAAGAACCATTGACATAATGTGCTGACCGATGTTTCGTTGTAGTCCATGATGCAATGGTCACCACCCATAAGGACGATGGTTCATATCCCAGTTAATGCATGCGGGTTTATTCTTGACGGACAAAGCGAATTCACAGCAGGATATTTTTGGGAGTCTCGTTTTCGTGACATTTAGTTCACCATTTTAAGGTGACCGTTCGTGTCATTCATGAATCATCCGGCACAGAGAGCTACGACAGGAAGGGAATCCGTATCCTGCTGAACTCAACTTTGTTTGCGTGCTCCTTCTCTAGACAATACTGCTCTAAAGGAACATTTACGATATTCTCCTTCTCAAAGAGATCCCATATAAAAATGAAAAAAAAATACGTGAAGAATCTTTGTAGAAAAAAAAAGCAAAAAGGATGATGCTCTATCTACATTGTTTTAAAACGAAAGTGTGTGTTTGTACACTCACGGACGTGCAAGACGACGTGTGCGTTGATTTACGTTACAAAAAGAGTGAAAGTCAAGCCGTAATCTGGATAATAGCATTGTGAAACAGTAATTGAGCAATAACAAACTTTAACTGCATCAAATCGAGAATCCTGCTCGTAATAGTAATCTCAGTAGGACATCGTTGTGGGTAGAAAACGTACGCGCGAGTGGTTTGCACGCTTTTGCAGTATAAAGAGTCACGTTCTGTGCGACCATCGATACTTGTAACGTTCGATGAGACTGATCGAGTGTAGCGCGTATTTGCAATTGACAGCAGTTCCAGAACGCAAGAACTCGTAAATGTGGGTGATTAGATGCGCTGCGAAAAAAGTATTAGTCGTGCAAATTCTGAAGCTAATGCCTTGATAACATCAGTTTAAAAGGTACTAATAACCAGTACTTTAGTACCATCGGTTTTAAACCTACCAAGAAAGATCATTGGACAGATTTCTTATTTTTTAAATTTTATTTAAATTTTTTACAACCTGATACCCAAGTCATTACCTGGGTGTTATGTTTCACTCATTTATTGTCATATCTTGTTGTTTTTCCATGTGTTATCATCTTTCTTCATGCCTACCATTTGTCTATATATTTGCACATACATTTCTCATCCTTAGTTTTGTGACCGGTATAAGACATTGCCTACTGTCTTTTACTATCTATCTTCACTTCTTCATAGAATTTCGTAGCACCTTTCCATTACATTCCTGCTTCTTGTAAAGTAAACTCTGTGAAATTTCCAGACCGTTGTTTCGTTTGAATTGTCTTCCATATTCTGGCACTCTCAATATCTTTAGAAAGTCACCTCGTTTAGCACAGTATAAACCACAATGAAATAAAATCTTGTTTACTGTTTACTTATCCATCCGATTACACACAAAAGTGCCATTATCTTGCTATCTCATCTAATGAAAATATTCATTAAATATCCGTGGTTACCCATAAATTCTTCTACTGCAACATTTGGTCACAATCATTTCGTATTTATGTTTATCTATCTATTTAGGTATTGAGTCATAAAAGAGCTCATCCTTTCAATGACACCTCCCACCATATTCATCATCTTCCATGTCGAGTTTCCTCTCCACCCTTTCTACGCGACGGCTTTCCGTGCCATTGATACTTGTGTCTCCCCTTTGTACGAGATATTAAAGATGAAAAATTAATCGGTATTATTCCTATCAATACTACTATTCAGAGAGTTGATATTGTTCGAAGTTTGAGGAGAGATTGCCGTTGTATTCATTGCAATTTCTTTTCAACGAATTTTGAACGTACCTAACACACCAAACGCTACAGCAATACGTCAAAATTGATTCTACTGCTTCATTGTAGATTTTTCTTGCTTCCTCTTGATCAATTGATCGAATTTACATGAAAAACCGTTGGTTACATTGGTATATCTTTGCGAGATACAACCGAAACTTTATTTTATCCAATCTGTAGCCATCATTACGTTGTCGCAGTACTGGTAGACTTGCAAAGCACGCTAAAACTCTCGAGGCTTGAAATTGCTCATCACAGGCAAGCACAACTTTTTCAGGGAAATTTTTTGTCTCATTTTTTTTCGTTTTCCGAATCTTCAACCTCTCCTATTCAATATATCGATCAAATTCGCATTTTTTTATTTACCAAACTGTTTCTTACCGGTGGAACTAAAACACTGTGAAAGAAAAGGATCATGAATCAAATTAATTTATAATCCGGGATTTATTTCCTAAGCATTCCTAGATGCGTTGTGAACCAAGACAATAACACAAATCTTGCGAGCAATATATTTATATCTACAAGAAACATTTACTTGAACTGAAATAAAAACCTTGTATATATTGCCCATCAGAACTTTATCGGTGTTCAAATTTGGTATTGTCAGATTGAATGGCACGAATCGAAATTTATATGAGGTAGGTACAAAAGTTTTAAACATTTAACTGAATTTGTAAGGAAGTTGGTTATCTGCCGTTTCCATTTTGTTAAAAAATAACTATTTTTCGAAAGGAATGATAAGGACTGCAGAAAGAACCTTATCACTTATTTTTCCAATAGATAGTTTAAAACAAATAGGTTTTAATTGGTTATTTACAAATATCCAGGTTTCTTACGAAAATAATTTTCAGAAAAACCTTCCCGTACAAAATATTCCTTCGACGTATTACCTGCTTAGTAGCTAGCAACCAAAAATACTTAACAAACTTCTCATTGGTTATCTATTGTTACGAACCAAACGTTCGTAAAGTGCTCATCTACATATTTCTCATCCGTAACGAATTCCAAATTATTAGTGTTCTCTGAGAAACTTAATATTTATTCTACGTGTATAAATACTCCGTGAATACATAAGTATTCCATGAACATAAACATTCTATGGAAGCTATAATCTCCTTGTCAATTGCAAGTTCCGTGATTGATATCGGTAATAGTTTCATGAACACGCTCCATGTAAACGTTCTGTGCGCCAGCTATATAAGGAGCAGTGTTCGAGCCACAATCGTGCAGTCTTCAAACAGTCTTACTTCAGGGTTCGTCGTCATGATACCCTGGGGACACGTCGCCGTGTTATGTGACATGCTGTCACTCTTCTGCTCGCTTTACTCTTCGAAACATTGAACATGCAAATGAGAGAAAAGTGAGAGAAAGAAAGAAATAGGAAGAAAGATAAAGAAAAGATCATATGGTATTAATATGAATTAATACATTTCAATTTGATTGGAATAAATAAAAGGGATGTCTTTTTTTATTTATTCATATCTGAAACGAGGTTTTCATATTATTGATCTCTGATTATATTTTTAGGTTGCACGATTACTACCAAATTGTTATATCGTGGATAAATATGTCACTAGAAGATGTAATTTATTTGTTCCTTAAGTAGTTTTATATTATTTATAACTTGAGAATTAAACTTTTGTGTTATTAGTTCATATTTGAGACAAACGTTTTCTATATTTATTTAATTCCTTTTCACATATATGAAAAACTTAAGAGAATCGCAAATTATGTGAAATTACTTTCGACAATACACATCACTTGTAGGCAATGAGATTTGATTTCTTTACTTCACTGTATAAATATAAGAAATTATAGGAATATTTATAAGTAATTTGTGATTCGAATTATACCAATTCCATACGATATCTTGCAATTATATTCAAATTCTGTTAAAAACTATATTTTATCACAGTATTACGCAAACGTTTTTTATAGACAGTCTAATATAGTTTACATTGCCTATGAAGACAACTAGAGACAACGAATCTCGAGATGTCGTTTCAATATTGTGAGATTTGAATAATTCGCTAATTAATTAACAAATTTAATCATTCTGTTGCGGAATTTTGACGGTCGAGGAATAAAAATTTAAACGGAGGACGGTTGGGAAC
>NNCF01125993.1:127799-141651 GCA_002313205.1 Laupala kohalensis | reverse complement strand
GTATTGTGGAACCCTGAGAAGAGCTAGCCGGGGCATTCACTTGTAACTATTCAAAATTATTTTCTTATTATTAATTATTAACTTTTAAACCCCGTTCTGCCACAATATAGAGAATGGTAAAGTTTATTGAAGTCAAGAATATACTGAATAGTTTTTGTTATAGAAGTCCAAAATGTGTATAATACAAAAATACAGAATATTTCTTTAATAGCGGTGTAATGAAACATTTTATCTCGTTACGATTTACCCGCCGCTCGATGTCTTCCAAATATAGGCGCCGTTTCAAATAGACCTACGATTGGTCGAACGAAACTTCCCCTCTCGAAGGAGAAGCAAGAGGAGAGAGGCGTTAAAAACCTAACAGATCCAAAACTGGTCAGAGCGTGGGACTTTGAAAAATAAATGGGCCCTTTTATGTTATCAGTAGTGTACCTACGAAGAAACCATTATTCTCGTAGCATTGATTGCCCACAACAATCAATCTCAAATTTGCAATCCAGGAGAAAATTTATGTAATTCTGCTTCTGTATTTTTAGGAAAATGAATGTACACTTTGTTCTAATATAATAAATGTGTATTTGTGAATCTGAAACGTGCTTTACAATAATCTGTCCTCATATTTCATCTATTAAGCTTGTTGAAATAGACAAGTCCCCCCATATTCTCTCCTGTGTGTACAACGAATGGTTATTCGTTTGTAACATCTATCATATACGAATTTCGGAAGTTGTTTTCAAGTAAATTATAGTTCAGAGCTGTTCACACAAATGTTCGATGAAATGGACTCTGAAACGAGAAACACGCTTATATAGTCGGAGGTAAGAAAGTACAATTAGCAACACATGTACCATTTTTAACAATGCATTTAATTATATCAATATCCTGCTTGAAAAGAATGGTGCAGTCTGCGAACATGCGTAAATTCCTAACTCGAGAACATCGTTCTCCGCTGACCCTTAACCTGCTCACATTCTTCCTCAACTGACCCTATCCAGATGTTAAAGAGCGGTACCCGCACTACTGGAAAACGGGTCAGTTTTTATTTTATAGACAACGGTTGCGAGTGCTGAGCATTGCTTCAGCGTAGAACTTTCCACAGAGCAGTCAAATGTCATGAATTGTAGGTGAGCGCCAGCAGGTAGTGAGCAGCCAGAAGGGTCCGCGACGTATCAATCCCTTTGCAATCCAATTTTTCTTATGTTATGAACCAAATATTTTTGGCTTTGCACTCAACTCTGACCCTTCATTTTCGGAGTTCAGCGCAGGCTCTACTCTTGGATAGTTCGTGCTCTCTCTTGCTTGTACTTCTCTCTCTCCATAAACGTTATCTTGAAATATATTCATATTGCTGGCGCTATGAGGAACAAAAACATTGAGCGAATTGAGGTAGCGTCTGTTGAGACATTTTTAGACCAAGAGTGAAATGGGATCAGTGAAAAGAAAAAAATGTACGAAATGCGATAAAAGACCTCGCTCTTGCCTGAAATTGCTGGTACTACGAGAGATTGGTGTAACAAGGAACTTTTGTAACACAAGATGAAGTTTCATTCACTCAGTATCAACAGCGCTTACAATACACTTTCAACGACTCACATCTTTCATGACCCATCACCATTTTCATTAACAAGACGGAAAGTTCTTCTAACTTCTTCATTCTTTCTTTGCTACGTAGAATTAATCACAAACTCAAGATTAATAAATTGTTTCAATAACCATGTTTGGTCACAATAGCTTCATTTTACTGATAAGGGGAAGCAAATTTGAAATAATCAGTTCCAAACGACAGAATTATTTAAAACTATAAGTTATAATTTAAACATTTATTTTACGTGTAAAACATACTCGTTATTTCATATGACTGAGAAATGCAAACAAGAAGTCAGAGAGCAAGAAAAATCATGAAATTGCTATGCATGACTATTTTATTCTTGTTTTTGATGTTAAAGATAAAGTTGTTTGATTTGTGAACCTTTGACAGCGTACTCAACGAGCCCTGGAGATCCAGCAACCACTTCTAAAGAAACGCTACTCTATTTGTAGTGCTGACATAGGGCGCTTTGAAGTTTAAATCAGCATGTCGTACTTACGCTATGCATCAGTATCCGCGAGCATGTCCTTCTACTGGAGAATACTGGATACAGTCGGTACAATCCATTATACACCATCTCTGCATCATTGTTATTGAGTAATTACAATGTTTTTAAATGGTGCCTGTTTTTTTTGAGTGGATTCATTGACGTTCATTTTGAAAGTGCCGAAATAAACTGTGTGGCGTGCACCGTTTTTTGCGACTCTCAGAGTTCCAGAATTTAAAAGAAAATTACATAACAAAAAATGTTAGATTACAATTCGTCAGAAAATCAGAACTTTTTTAATGACACGTTATATTTGACAATTGGGTAAATAATACGAAAAAATTGGATTATAAAAAAAGTTGTTTTATAGATATTACACGTAACTTTTCTTTAAAGTAAGGAGTTGAATGATTATTACTTCGTAATTACTTTGTACTACTGTTTGTTACATTTTTTTCATGTTAATTGCTTTAATTATGATTTATACTGTGCTTTTCAATCAGTCATGTGTTTATCTCATTTAGATATTGAATTTTTCCTTCCATTTATAGAGTAATGATATGTTGATCGAAAATGGGAGACGGGACCGCGGATCGAAACCGGGAATTGAACAATGCGCGCTTGTGCGCTATCACTGCACTGTCTCGTTCGCTTCCCGACCCCTTTGCCATTGTCATTCAACTTGCGATGACCCACAGATCTCAGAGGTGATCTTATTCCAGATACTGCCCACGTTTGAGATGACTTCTATAGGGAATAACTTATTGTGGGTTGATATATTCCATGATCTAGAGATTTAAAAGTATACATAAATAACGGATTAATATTATATTGAATGAAAATGAGGTCGAGTATCGAACGCGCCCCCCCCCAAGCTTTGCGCCCTGGAACGCTACCACCACACTATCATGTTCTACCATTGTTATTCAACTTAGATGAGAGATCCAGAATGTTCAGTAAATTTAATTTTTAGAGAATCAAATACGGTTGCATATTTTTTTGTCTCTCCCGGTGTATCGGACGTCCATTGCAAACTCGACGTTCCTCGACTTTAAACGTGAAACATGCTTCATCCATATTTTGCTTCCTTCCACTCAACTCAACTCGCATGCACAAACTATTCTCCAACCCTTGCATCCAAACAAGTATGCGTTCGTGTTGGGAATATCGACATGGAGCACTTTAGTTAATGAGCGTTCCACTCGGCGTAAGCAAAAGCTAAGGCGTTGGTGAAGCAGCTTCAATCGTTCTCAGGTTGGTATACATGCTCTTCGACGAAATATAGCTCATGCCTGATTATGATGGGATACAACACATTGATATTTATCAATATTGTCATATTTCTTTTAGTTAACTTGCGTGTAAAAATATATTTATGGGCACAACATGTTTAAATTTTTGATTTCCTTTACTTACTTTCAATTTGGGAGTCAGGGTGGCTCAGTGGGTAGAGCGCTGAGCTGCTGGCTGGATGGCTGGGGTTCAAACCCTGGTGAGGTGGGGATTTTTCATCACACCTCAACATCCAGACTGACTCCCAGGCCTACTCAGCCTGCTGTATAAATGAGTATCCTGGGGTCAAACCGGTCGGAGCGAGATGCTGACCACATCTCCTCCTAGTGCCGAGGTCTAGTAATTGCGGAGCTCTACCCTCCGCGAACCCCTTGGGCACCTTCGGGGTCTGTTGTGGGATATGTTTGACTTTTTTTGACTTTCAATTTGCAAATTTTTTTCTTCAATTTACAAATTTAAAAAATGAGTAAATTTACTATGTTTACATATTTCTAATATAACTGACAAGGTTTATAACGTGATTCGAATAATTTTTACAAGTAAAATGATTTACATATTTTTAACACTGAGTAGACATCCTGTGTATAATACATAAGTAGCTAACTGCAGTTACCACAAACGAATTTAAATGTTAGAAAATCTCGCATGTCGAAAATAAAGGAATTATACTTAGTATTCAAGTTTCATAAATTTTTTTATTCACAATGAAAGTCTATTTTTTTTCTTTTTTAATTATTAACATCTCTTTTACGTACTCTTCGTGATTGTATTTCAGGATCTAATTAATTCTTTAAAAATAATTCTTTCAAAACGTTTGATACACTAGACTTATTTTTATTACATGCTGCTTTCTCCATAGGTGGACTATTATCTGTAGTGGATTTAGAATCGCACTTCAAATTAGCTAGAATCGTTGTATTTGAAATGTGTCACACAAATCTGACACATTGAAAGGGGCTCGTTCCAGTTAGAAAGCGTTTAATGAGAAAAACATAATTACAAACCAAAGTGCTTGAGGTAGAAAGGAACCTCATTAATTTTGGAATGAACTTCCTTTATACAAATCGGAACTCTAATGATACAAAGTTTGATGAAACTAATTCGAAAACAGTGAGAGAACAAACACAATTTACGAAATTAGTATGTTAGAGATGAAATCGTTAACTTGAAAAGAATTTACATTTATATTATACGTCAACATTTTGAATGTACAATAAAATTAGGTACTTACACATGTCAAGCGCTGAAAATTTTCCGTCAATTAGTCATGATTCTAAACTTTCATATGAAACTTTATCTTACTCCTACTACACGAGCAATAATTGTAAGTTTAAATCGGCTTTCGTCTATCCTGGGGTCAAACCGGTCGGAGCGAGATACTGCCCACATCTCCTCCTAGTGCCAAGGAGTAGAAATTTAGGAGTTGTACCCTCGGTGAACACCTTGAGCACCTTCGGGACCTGTTGTGTTGGACATTTTTTAGTTTGATCACTCACGGAGCTACAAGCTTCAAAATTCTGCACATGCGCTCCCTTAAGTAGGTCCAAGAGCATCATCCAGCGATTTTTTTTCAAAATTCTGTTTAGATTTTTTCATTTATACACGAATGGTGATTTAAAAAGAATAGTTCTACAGAAACCAATACTTTTACGGTAGCAAAGCAGCAAGTACTCTTAAAGTTGTATATAAAATAGAAATACATTACCTTTAAAGAGAGCCTACTGATATTATCTTCCATAGTTTGAAGAAATTTGGTTTATTTCCGTACAAACATGTTATGAGAGCTTTCCTCATCCAAGTAACACGAGGTCAACATACATAAAAGGTTCTCAATTAAACATAAATTGAGACGTATCGATTCAAGCAATTTCGAGTATGTAACACTTATTTTCAGTCAGTTATATCACATATTATATACTGAGATTATATTTGCTTGTTTTCCTACAATATGGATTACGAATTCCACCAAGGATCGTCTGAATGTAAGGCGGAAAATTAATTATGTTTTTAAAAAAGAATTAAGGTACGAATACACTAACAGCGTTCCTCAGTCAGAAATCAGCTGTCAGCGCACTATCCACTGGTTACACAATAGCTGCTACATGTCAGTGTTTGCACTGACAAAAGCTACAGCAGCATTCTTGAAAATCACTTCCGTCAATGAACGTTGCCCGCTTAAAGACGCGCACGGAGGCGTGTTTACGCCAAGTGAGGTTATGTCTGTTCCACGTGTTCGTGACCACTACCCCAATCAATATGTCTGTTCAGTAAATGAACATTGATATACTTCATAAGTAAAGAATATCTCAGAAATGTACTGTTTTTAACACCCGTAACCAATATAAATTTTCTTCAGTCACTGTCATTTAACAACTATCGACTGTGGTTGATCAACAATTATATGTTGTCGACTCCTCCAACATATATCTCTTCAGTAAAAAAATTGGCACATTATTCATCACGGTTAAACTGTTGAAATCCCGTTATCGGTTGTTGATCGGGGCAAGTGAATAAATAACTGGCGTGTTGCGTTCTGTCAGGGGAATCTTATACGTCAGTGTTAGTTTGCGCTGACAGATGGCAGTATTTACACGGTACGAGAAAAATTGATGGCAGAGTACGTCAGTTGTAAGACAATGAGATAGCAGTGATCACTGACGCCTGTGTACACACTAATGACAACGCTGACAGAGATTGTGCCTGTATATTCGTACCTTTATTCAATGTACCGATTTTTAAATTTAACATCGACTTCGCGTGTGCAGCGGACAACGCAATATTAAGACGCAGTGGCAGGGACAGTCTCCTTTATCTTGAACTTCTCCATTTCTCACCAAACGGTGCAGAACGGCGGCTGTCCGTAACGCAACGCGCCATCTCAGTACATTTCAGGAAATGTGAGGCTAGACGCGCGGGGCGTAGATACTGTAAATGGGACGTGGCAGTTTCGGTTGGCTGCCTGTCTGCAAACGAGACACGTCCTTCGACAGTATTTTTCTTTCACGAATGAGACGAATCCTGTCTCCGCGTCTCGAAACTAACAGAGCGATGAAAATGCAGCGCGCTCTTCAGTTTTACTTTACACAATATGCAATTAAATGTCATAGCAAAATAACATCTATTCCTTTTTTTGGTGGTGGTGGTGGTGGTGGTGGGGGGGGAAACTTGAATAAAACCAAAAATTATTCAACGGAAATGGTAGAATTTTTTTTTTTGATTCTGGTATAAATTCCTTGTTCATACTTTGAAGTGTAAAATTGTAGCGTATTCTCTGCTAGCATTAACAGAACGTAACATATAAATTAAGAACCTTGTTTGATTATAAAGTACTTTATATTTTAATGTATGGCATTAAGACTTTCTTTGTGTGTAATTACGGTTGATATCTAATATCGTAATAAGTAAAAGGACTTTATTTTTGCACGGACTCTGACACATTGTTCCATAATTTTTTCTTAGATGTTAAAGAAAACTACTCTGGTGGTATTTCAAGTATTACAGTCACAATGTTTTGGACCATGTGTAGAAGACTCAGCGACCAAGCGTACCAGCCAATAGGGTAAAAACACCTAAAAAGAACCATGAATTATTTTTAATTTTAATGGAGCACTCGCGTATGCAAATTCAGGCGAAATATTTTTATTTTATCGCGCCAGAAGCAGGCAAGCTTGAAATATTAGAACTCTTATAATTGTAAAATTATTTTAGCAGTCCAAAAATTATTAAACTCGATTGTTATAAGAAATTATGTATTTTTTACACATTTATGTATTTAAAATATATTTTTCTTCATATGACCCGAACGAAGGCAGGGAAATATGTTTATCTTATTTCTTAAGATCCCCTCTCTTTCTTTCACGATCAACAAACAGCCAAGAATAATGTACCATTACAAAGAATATTTTCTGGAGAGTGGCAATATAATATGATTTAAAATACGAATTGTACGATGGGACATAAATCAATGAGAATATTGTTAAACTTCTTGGTTAAATTGTATTTTATTGTTTTAACGGGTATTCTTATGCAATACAAATAGTAAATTTTCTACAGATAATGTCTCTTTTTTTGAATCTCATATACCTGCTCCTATTTATCGTATATTGTGATTGTGCGGAAACAACCCACGTGGGTACTCATCCCAGTATCATTTTCGCAATAAACTACATAAAGTATTAGGATTTCGACATTTTACCTTTAATATGCAATTATTTCCGAAGATCATAAAAAAGATAAAAACTAATCACGCCATTGATATTCTTATTTGCACACCCATATTTGTGTACTCCGCACTGGAGATGAACCAACTTATATTTTTTAGCTTTGATAGTATCACAATGACGTTCATTGACATTGTGTAACAGTAACATTACTCCCAGATAATTTCGCTCCAAATACACATTTCAAGTTAATAACTATATTTCTTAAAAATAAACTTTATGTATATTCCTCTTTTACATTTCATAATTACGTTTTACAAATACATCCCTCATTTCAATGTACACATTTATATCTATCTGATGTTTGTTGTATACTTAACAACAAAATGAGAAAAATAAGTATTTTTTCATTATTTGAAATCATCTCCATACCTGCAAAACATTTAGAGTAGGAAACAAAATTCAAAAATGTTCTGGAGAAATAAACATTTGTTCCAAGAATTTCGTAACTTTTTCAAACCTTTTCAGAAACAACGCGACGGTGAAAAACAATATTTTGTTCTCCTTCTATTGGTGAAACTATTTTGATACGTACATAATTACAAATTCAACAAATATTTGAGGATCATTGAACCAAAGTTAATCATTTTTCGAATTCACCATGAATACGATAAAATCTTTTAAAAGAGCTCATAATGCAACAAAAGAAAGACACGATACTATAACTTGTTTCATTCATGCATATGAAACATCGTACTTGTTCTCAGGGGCGGATCTCGACCCCATAATCAAGGGGGAGGGGATTAACTCGGAAGAATTTTTATTTAAAAAGTATGGTTTTACAACACAAATTTTATAAATATTACCTTTAAATAAAATGCATTAAATAATTAATTAACAATATAGTATGATTAATAACAATAACAATTATTTATTAAAGTTAATAATATGACATTATTAACTTTATTAATATAATATTATTAATAACAATAAAAATATATCATTAATAACAATAACAATTATAACTTATAACAATTATTAATATGATTACACTTTTAGAGGTATGACATTTATCAACTTCAATTTTATCCGTTAAGAGTTCCGGTCCCCTCCCCTTAGCCCCCCCCCCATAGATCCACCACTGCTCGCGCCCATTATTTGATAATATTTGATTCGTGTTGAATTAAGATAATTGATAAATGAAAGAGGAGAGCAGTGAAATTGACACTAATGACGTCGTGGACAGTTTTAGACAGTATAAATAATTTAATTGCAACAATTAAAATTTTTTCACTTTTATTCTGTATAAGTTAGAACAAATATTCGTATGACTTGAACTTGCAGTTGGCTTTTTTTATTGATTATTAAAGTATTATTATTCAAACCAAGCCATATTTTACATCTTGTCGCGAATTTTGAAATATGATCCGTAAGTATATATAATAGTATATAATAATTTGAAATAATATGAGATATTTTTAAATAGATGTGTAAAACTAACTGAATAAATATATCGCACATTAATGAAAGGATATTGATTTGAGGTAGCTTAGTTCATTCCAATTTAAAATTCATACATTCGGGATTTTCATCCGAATAAAAGATTTTGGTACGTGACTTTGAATGAAATGTGGCATCGGCACACAGTTTCACAGAACATTCCTTCAAATTAGTTGAAGTTTCGTCACGGGGGAAACATATGAGTTATTAAAACGTGTGGTCTCGACAAAATGCAGAATTTTTGTGAACAAACATTCCAATCGATTGCTGTGGAATTGTAGGCTCTCAACGTTGCAGGGGTGGACTATTTGTTTGCGCCGCACCGTTTTCGAGCGCTACCACCGACCTCATCTACCGGTTGCATTGAGAATCGTCCGGGAACGCTTAACTAGTGGGTCAAAGGCGTCGTCAATTTAATCGTTTGCACACTGTGAATAATTAGTTACAATAATTTCAATATATATATAAATGAATCGAATGTCTCATTTTAAAGGAACTACTCTAATACTTTAGAAACATAGTCAGAGATTCAAATATTTTATGTTGTGTTGAATGAAAATCGGAGACGCGACCGAGTTTTGAACTCTGTTTCCGTTGCACAAACTTATCTCAACCCTTCTATAGAACTATCTCTTCAAAAACTGCTCAAGTAGAATTGTTGCAAGCTGAATTGGCGGAGCGCTCTACTATTCATTTCGACCACTTATTGCGTAATATCCACCGAAAAATATTGTCTTTGTCACTCTCACAACATAAACAGAAAGATTATCTTAAGGCGAACTCTGAGCAACTGCTCAGCGCGACTAGTGTGGATGGGTTGCTCGCTATTCGTCGCAACACGAATACCGGTGCTCGCCCTTTCCCGCAGCGCACATCAAAGGAAGACGAGGAGCATAGGCGACCTCGCGAACCTTTCTTGACCTAGGGTAGGTTCTTCCACAAAATTCGGACAGTTGGTGTTTTAATTCCTGGAATGCGCCCTACCCTGTGCGATGACGAACGTCTACGTTTATAATTTAGAGACTGCCAATTTTTTATCAAGACATCAGTAAGAGATATATCCCCAGCGACAATTGTAAAGATGTCAAGGCAGTTGTCGGTTTTATGTGACCTCGGGTGGATGGATCAGCCTCAGTTGACGAGCTACGACGTATACAGAGGCGGATCCAGACAGTAATCAAGGGGGTATGACCGGGGAGCATTTTTGTTTAAAAATTATGATTCTACGACACAAATTTTGTAAATATTACCTTTAAATAAAATGCAACAAATACATAATTAACATTACGGTATTATTAATAATAATAACAATTATTATTAAATTTATTAATATGGTATTATTAATTTTATTAATACGATATTATTAAGCTTATTAATATGGTATTATTTATAACAATAACAATTATTACTCTGGTAACACTTTTACAAAGCATGTGATTTAACAATTTCAATTTTATCAGTTAAGAGTTCAGGCCTAATTGGGGTTGGGAGCTATAGCCCCCTTAAATCCGCCACTGAACGCATGGAAAGTGAGATGTTGTAATGCCAGACAGTGAGGTTATGTTTCCAAAAAGATAGTAATTTGACCCATTATCAACTGAAATTGCGCCAACTCTACCTCTTAATATCTCAAAATTATATGAGACTCTCCTCTCTCACCTATGTTGAGCTCAAATTGTGTTTTACTTCTTAATTCTGGAATGCTACTCAGAAAAGACGTCCAAGCGTGTGATTTGGGGATGGATTATTCCAAGAAATCTTTTGTGGCTCACGTGCTACAAAGAAAATAAAAGACGACGCCATACAGATGCTGATGCGCTCTTACTCTTGGTATGGCGGTGCAAAGTCCTTGGCGCTGAATCATGCATCGAGAACCTTGTGAATAATTTAGTTGGTGCTCCTGTTTTCTCGTATGTCCCACCATCGTGGGCTTGAATTTACGTCATTTCCCCTTCAGTCAGCTTCATCAGTCTTTTATTCTGTTTCTCTTTTCTTTATCGCACCAACAATCTTTAATCCTCTCGCATTACTCTTCCCATCATTTCTTCCAAATTTTATGGACTAATTTCTTTGTGTTTTTGTGTTCCCCGTATTTTCAATTAAGTAAACTACACGTTCTGGGCTTCATTTTCAGAAAGCGCCATCAAAAATTATTTAACATGACTGGATAACAAGACATTTTGCGTTGTGCTCGGACGCCATGTTTGTACATGCTCTTATGCATTTCAAACAAGTCAAGCGAGTTCCTGAACATTGTTTGTACTATGTTATTAACTGATAGATATAAATTAAATGATTTTTCTCTTCGTTATTATTCATACTATTGTGTTTTAAATCATTTAGAATAAAAAGAAAGAAAACGATTATATATCTGAGAGATTTGACTAACGTGGAACGCTGCTTCCACCTTAAGATATCGAGGTATCACAAGTCATGATGTAAGAAGTAAAAGCATCATTCTTTTCTAAATATAATTTGTGTGAATTTTTTAAGTAATCACAGCTAAATTAATTATTTTTTCGGGGTTGCATCTAGACCTACATTATAATTTTAAATTCATTTCGGAAGAAAGACAATCGCAAAAAATAACAAAGAGTTAAATAAAAGACAACAAAATAAGCAACAAGAAAAATTCCAGATACTGGGATGTTCAGTTAACATTATCTTTGCTTCCGACCTGTTTCTCAGCGGAACAACAAGGTTGCTTAACCGACTCAATGTTTCCATCTGGAGTATCCATCATCTACTACAGACTTATGACAGTCAAGGATTATCCAACAATCCATCATCTCTTTACCCTTATTATATGCTTACGAAGAAGGGAGGGCTCGTAATGGTCTCATCACATCACATAGAAATGCATTTAATCAATAAATTTACGTCAGATACATTTTGGGGGTAAAATCACCTAGATATAATGTAGATTCTCGTATCCAAGTATGAAAGCTACGGTGATAAGTCGCATAGGATTCACTTTTTCATTATTTCAACTATAAGAACTAAGAAGCTACAAATTTTCTGGCCACATCGGTAATCGAACCAGGGGTTGTCTGTAGGAAGTGAAAGCACTAACCATGAGCTACTGTAGGCTTCACAGTCCGGAAATAAACATGTTTCCCATTGTTTTTCATCTTTTCTGTTCCATAATTTTTGCTACCTTTGGTAGTGTAGAATCCTTCTACAGCATCTCGCCTCGAATCTTCTGGATTCGTTTCGTGGGAAAGAACTCATTTCTTACCTCGAGATGTCCCTCGTCAACGCCATTTTTTCTGCTTCATCTCCATTAATCTTCTCATCCCCCTCACTACTCGCGGAATATCGATTTCGTCTTTTTGAAACTCCCTACCTTCTTTCTTTCTTTCTTTCTTTGGTTTGCATTGCCATCCCTTATTTTTTTATTTTTAGTGGAGGTATTGTAACCGTTTTCCACGCCTCGATTTCGACAAACTTCAGCTACAAAATAGATCCCTCTCGAAAACGAAAATACAATTTTAGGAAACGATACGCACACATCTCTGTGATTTTGACCACTATGACTTAGCTGCACCCAATAAGAATAACTTACTTTAAATTTAAGATTTAATACACTATTACGGCGCGACAATATTAAGACAAGATAATAACGTTAAAATTTTGAAGTCCATTTTTCAGAAAAATATTTTTTTTCGTGGTTCTCTTAGATTCTTTTAACTAATTTGAGGTATGCATAACCTATAGAGAAGACTTGGTGCTATTATTATGAATATTTTATCTTGAGAGACATCATAACAACTCAAAACTGTTAAACTTAGCAAAAATAATGCTTACAAGTAANTGTAGATTCGGTTGATCAATCTATTTTTAGGGATGATTTTATACATATAAGTACAGGACAGCAGTGTTCTTTATTGTGATGCATACGAAACATCCCTGTGTCTCGAGTGTTCCAGGAATATAACTACGGAATTAAATATATTTCGTGGAATACGTCACGGAGAGAACTTTTTCAGTAAATTTTTCCATTTATTGTAGCACTGACCATCATAGTCTGAGGATGAACAATTTGGTTGATTATCTCTGTAGACCCATCCTTGCCCAGGATTTTCTACTTTTCCTTCGGGTAGTGACGAATTTTCCATGGGTGGGTATGTCATTAGTACTTTTGTTTTATTAATCTCGAATATTAACTTCCCATAATATCTACAATTCATTTTGGAATAATAGATGGATAACAGTACGTATTTATTAAATAATTTCTTTATAAATACAAAATCCGCCACTGTGCTTGGACTCTTGATCGGAATTGAAGGGATGGTTCCTTGCTTGTTTCCGGAGAGTAAATTAGTTTATTATCCTCCACATCGTCATACGCAGTTTACAACCGCTTTATCGACAATAAAGTTTATTTATTTTATTTTTTACTTAGGTAACGCGGGTCATCTCAATTTGCATATTGCTCCTACAATTGTCATTAGTACAATAGTCACATCTGGTGACCGAATAGACAAAAAACGTTTTGTGATTCCGAAACATTATGAAATAGACGATGGCCGAATATAGAGTATTGATCAGAATAATATAGAACAACAGAAGCAAAAGAGAATACCAACACCCGACACATATCCGTTCTAAAAACGTATTTATAGATGTGGTTCTGTGACCTTGACTTTGCCATTCATCCGACAGAATCATGTCTCCGTCACAGAAACTAAACTCTGTCACAATATTACTTAAAAATCTATAAACAGACTTTAGACTAATAACCTTTAACTTTAGTTTAATTAGCCAGAAAATTACAAACAACAATACAATTGTTGATTTGAATTCCTGCAGAGGTAAACAAAG
>NNCF01125993.1:116540-127730 GCA_002313205.1 Laupala kohalensis | reverse complement strand
CTAGTGCTCATAATATTTACATATAGATAATTTTTTATTTGATAAGAACTCTATTTATACTTTTAAACATTTTGATAATTTATTTTTTATTTATTTTTCGTAGATCTTTTTGTACTAAGAAAAATGTGCAAAGAAAATGTGCTAAGAAAAATGTGTTTTTTGTGCAAAGAAAAATATTATTTTTGTCAAGCATGTATCATTTTCAAAAACAATTTTTTTTGATTTACGAAATTTATAGAAACTGGGTTTTAACTCTCCNTATTATTAATCTCGAATATTAACTTCCCATAATATCTACAATTCATTTTGGAATAATAGATGGATAACAGTACGTATTTATTAAATAATTTCTTTATAAATACAAAATCCGAAAATCGAGAAATTTTTATATATCAATTTCAGTCTTACTTTCAGTTTTGAGCGAGAAAAGTTTATCGGATAGTTCGAGAAAAAATTGAAATTTATTGAAAAAATATTGATGTTTATGAGTTACTAGCTGATTACACGGCGTTGCTTGGGATTTTTCTAACACTAATTTTGTTTTACTCAGCGAAGCGTAAAATCTATCTATATTGTAAGATCAAAATACTTTTACTTACTGGTTTTAAAAACATGTTCAGCATACTAATTTAACAAATTCATAGTAATACAAATTTAATACAAAACACTACACCATCTCGCGGGAACCGAACCGGTCGAATTTTCGCTTCCGAGGCGCATGAAGCGGCTGCACCATTTCATTACAATTCTTGTAAAATCTAAACTATTCGTTGAAATTTTGCGATTTGAAAACGTTTCTTATCTTTGATAAATTTACAAAATAAATAATCCACTAAATTTGATGATTTTCTTTGTTAAATTACCGCCTTAAATTGAAGTATTTCAACACTACTATTTTAAATAACGTTCTACCGATAATTTGGGTTAATTCTTGCAGATAGACGTAAGCTGTCGCGGACGTTTTAGTAGAACTCTTTGAGGTGAACAATATTGCCATTCATAGTTGTCACCTATCTCTAACCGTTTAGTAAGCGTAGGCTAATGTAACTCTCTTTTTTTTCCCGATTTTATGGACATTTATTGTCAAAAACCATTTCTATCTTTCTTATCACACCTATTACAATATGTTCATCCTGGATATCTAAACCTTTTCCTTTCGAAATTTCATCATGATCGGCTCAGCGGTTTAGTCGCGATCAGGTAGCATGCAGACAGACACACTTTCGCCTCACGCATTTATTTATTAGTGTAGGATGGGTCCAAAGTCCATAACTACCCCTCTATCAAACAGGACAAAATTTAATAATACAAACAAAAGAAATAACGTCCATTTATTTCCTCGGATATAAGCATTCTTATACACTCTTGAAAGATTTTTGATTCGTCAATGCACCCGTTTACATATAGTAAGGGACTTTGAAGTTAAAAACATTGAAAAGTGAGAGAAAAACTATACAGTATTACGATATTTAGAGTAACTTCAATTTCATACTGACAATCCTCAGAATTTTTCACTGTTCTCTGAAAGTCTTAAAGAGGGATATTTACGTCTATGTTGCTATGTTTCCACACCTTTTTGAAAACATCCTCCATTAAATTAAAGAGTGCAGGTGTAGTTATCTTTTGTCGTCACTGACCACATTAGTTTGTATGATTGCTTTTTCACCCTGCATCTGTATCCTGTATAAGATTCGAAGTATAGACCTCAGATATAGATTCAAAATTCTCACTTTGTATCAGACGTCAAGATATCTATATCCTATAACTACATATCGATACAATTCAGTACTTTTGAATATATCTTGTTTGTATGAGAATATGTATTTACTAGTTGTGGAACAAACCTAATCATACTTATCGATACATCAATTACATGTATCGATACCAAAACTTCTTGGTATTGTATCGAAAGTATCGAAACATGTTAAGTATTTATCAGAATATGTACCACCATCATCGCCTCCAAATTTACTACTCAAGAGCTATTAAAAAAAAAAAACTATATGTCAATCTTTTTTGTATTTAAATAAGAAAAGTACACATTATCAAGTATTGCAGCCATAAGTATCGATATTTTCTTGGCACGGATAATATCGTTTGAACACTAATCATATTGATAGCTAATTACTTGTATCATTAAGAACCATTAAATAACAGGTGATGATTAGAAAGAATTCTGGAAGAAAAATACAACTATATTGGTAAGCAAGATCTTCAAAGGTTTAGAACAAAGATGAGGGTCTTAAAGTAATAGATTATTATTTTCATATTTTCTGTTGTCTTACAAAAGCAAGGCTCCAAATCACCTCATTGCGTGACCTACAGCTTTTCAAGTGGACCAACTCAAAGAAAAACACAGTTTCTCACAGAAAATTCGACAACTTGTTATTTTTTGTAATTTATCACAAACAGTTATCTAGGTAGTAATGGATATAAATCCGTAAGAACAGTCATGGTTATATGCACGTAATTCGCTTTGGAGGGATACAACCGGTATTTTTCAGTTAGTGTTTTAAATCCACTAATTATTTGGATAACAATAAGAAATGTTTAATTAGAGAAAATGACGTATATTTGAAACAGGTTGTGACTGACATACTTTTTTTTCAAAGATAATTTATCAGAGTATCGACATCTTATCGAGTGTCTTATTGCCTAATGATGGAGTAGCCAAGAAGAGCAAATGCGAGATATGTAAACGAAGCTACATAAAAATTAATTGAAATGTCCATTATTAACCGGCTACACATCGTCTTTTATTATAATTTTCGATGGAAAACTTTGGAAGGTGATTTTAGTCGTGAGCAATGTAAGTGTAAAATCACTGAACAGCTGGTACTGCACTGATGAATTACTGAAATGCAGTAGTCACTGTATGGCATGAAGGGTTCCTTTTATGTCAATATACAGTATGTAAACACAATAAAACTTCATTCTAGTCGTGTATTTACGTTACGTTATGTCTACATCTTTTGAGAGGATATTCAATAGTTTAGAAAGGGCTCTAATGACCTTGCCGATGACGAGCTCTAAAGCCCCACAAAAAATAATAAAAAAATAGTTTATATAAAATATCGTAAAAAGGGAAAAGGTTAGCGACTTGGATTTCTTACCTACAATCTCATCACTCTCCCATCATTCTGTTTTTGCTCGTCCGAGTGTTTACATTACCTATTCCGAACAACAACATGCGACGTGAGCGAGATGTAAATTTAATTTCAATTTTGTGAGAGAATAGGACGAATCTCATATACGGAGAGACGCAATCATCAATTCTAGAGAAATTGTTTAGTAAACCTTTGATAAAATTCGACACTAAAGATCGTTTTTTAATTCATTTTTCCAATATGAAATGTATTTCATTTGAAAATAATATTCTTAGCGTGTACCTCATAATGCAAAAGGCCAGAGTATTCAAAATTTTGATTTCCCGTCATTTAATAGTTATTTGCGTTGATTAATGAGAAAGTTTGTTCAACCTTTCAAATTTGTTTCTTCGTTTTCGAGGTAATTCAAAAAACACAATAGTCATTACACTCTAATTGTTGGTTTCACTTAGCTTGACGGAGCGCACTCATTGCTTTAATGAGCAAACCTAATGCGGTACGATTTTTAAAAAACTTTCTATTCCAATGACGTTTCCCCCAAATTATTTATTTTTCTCCTTTTCTAACGTAATGAGATTTTCTTTTGCCTTTTTCTATTGGCCTAAAAGGTCCGTTAATGCAATAAATGATGATGATTAAGAGCAGCCGGACATGTATACTTTTTAATGATTTTATGTTCCAGTGGTCTTATGTTTTTAATGTGCTCTATCATCCCTCCAATTTCTTACTTAGAGTTCTGAAACATTTTTTATGCTCGTGCAAGAAAGTGAATTCTAAACTTTTGGACGTTCTTATTCTTCATCCATCTCCAGTTACAAATAGAATGAGTTCATAGTTTTTCGTTGTCATTCCTGAAAAGAATGAGTCGATAAGTAACGTGATTAATAATCTTTAAAATGCACACAATTTATCCTCTTATTATCTCAGACAAGCGTGATTCTCTATCAATTCCACCGTTTTAATTTATGTTTTTCACTATATTAAATGATATATAATATGTAAATAAATATTTATAATGTCGTTGTGAAAAAGCACTAGCTGAAGATCTCCACGCAAGAAAAAGATTTTTACTACATTTCTTTCTCAAACTGTTGCTACAAGTTCCACCACACTTATACCAAATTTATTAACTGTCTTATTTGTGAATCACCTTCTTACTTTCATTTTCCTTATTTTATATTTCATGACCATGCATTATTGTACAATGTTAAGAAAATAAAACCTCATATATAAAGAAAAATAAGGAATAACTGATCATATAAATATCATTGAGTAAATCAATACACATATCATGAAGAAAAACATCAATGTATTAATATAATTTCTAACTATGAATTTATCATTAGCTGTAAAATGTAATTGTAATACAAATTATACAATGTTTTTGAAACTGATAGGTTGAAATTAAATAGTTGTGTACATGGTCAGTACAATATAGAAAAATGATGTAAGTCAAAAAGTCATAAAAGCAAAACATGAATTAAATTAGCATATTCCCGTGAAAAATTACTCTCTGTAACTGTAAACAGTAATTTTCATATTTTCTGCTGAATCGTTGTTTATGTTTTCAACGAAATAAAATAAATCTCTCGAGCATGACCTTTGTAGAAATTAACACTGCACTTCCATGCAGAAATCAAAGGTTGTAAACCGTACATCACGCTACTACTTGTGACCAGACCACGTCATGGTGATGTAGAAATATTTTATATTTTAATGCATCATCCAGACATGAAGCATAAATCACCATGGTGACCTATACTCTCACCCCCTTCCTTTTCACCCATGTCATCCCTCTTCGTGAGCGCATTGCGATTTCATAGAACGAAGGGGTATGTGTCGCTTGCTGTCGCGTCGTAGCGCTGGGATTTGTCTTTTGTCCCAGTATGGACTGAGCATCTGTGTACACGACTCAGCATCGCGGCTCAGGGATTTCAAACTTCACACAATGAATGTTGTATTCGTGCCAACGGATATTATTCTGAACGACCCCTCCACACGCTGACGTGTTGAGCTTCGTCTACTTTGTCCATAAATATTTTTAGCGCGTCGCAAATTTATTGAATTTACACAGTTTTCCGAACTTTATTCTCAGGATCTTCATGTTTAACTCTGATAAAAAAAAGAGAAATATTTAGAAAAATGTATAGTTATTAAAAATGTTTGGACATTCAATTCCCTGGTGTTTAATTACGGAAACACCAAACGAACATTTTTTTTTTCTGAGGCATTGATAGATTCTGCGGTGTTGATCTAAGAGTATTCCAAGAGTCAAAAATTGATCGCTTTATTGGAATGAATTTTCCATCACGCATGTAGCCTGCCTTGTTGGCAACCCAAAATTTCTCCTTATTAATTCCTCCACCTAAATTATGTGATGGCTCAAACCTCACCACATCAATCACCATGTGTGATGGCTCAAACCTCACCTCAAACCTCACCACCACAACAAAATACAATTCTTCGTGTGATGAATAAATGGGCTCCAATAGCAACACGAATGTTAAATAGCACTGCAATGTTAGAAATAAATAATTCAGCGCTTGTCCGAACTATTCATCGCTATTAGAGTCTATTCGGACCGCCGCTCTGCTCCTAGGTGACAGCACCGTCGTGCGAATACCCATGAAATCTCGCCTTAGGGTACGATTATGATTGAGCGACACTAGTAAAGAGAAGAGTGAAGCGGAGAAGTGAGCGGCACGACTCCGTTTATGTTGGAGCGATGATAGGAGTCGTCATCGACGCGTCTGCGCATGTGCGGATGCTCAAAGTCCCTCAGCCCGCGTTCAGCTACTCGTTCAACATATCTTCACCAAATTTACTTGTTGAATTAATTTTCAAAGTCACATCGTCTGTCGTGGTATTAATCCTTTTGACTCCACATTGCCACTCTTCGGCGAATGCAACTTTCTCAAAATCCATCGCAGAACAATGTAATTAAATCTCGAAGCTGAAACAACAATGGCGACCCTAGCTTTCGATAAGAGCGAAGAAAATGTACCAAAGGGTTTTCGTTGGTTTTATCGTTGGTTGCAGAGCCAATATAAACGCCCACATTTTTCATCACATGAAGGTTAGCGTCGCGTTACTCTTGTCATACCGCTGATCGTCGCTTCAACATAAACGTACCCTTAGACAACGCTCTCGCGTCGATAAGTCAGCCGGCTTCTGCTGAGAGTAACGGTGGGTCTTGAGCGTCCAAAGTATATTGACGGAAAGTTACAGAAACTACAGCAATTTTAACTCTCTGGAACGAAATCCAAATCTCGGATGAATACTCCCGTCCTATGATAGAGGGATCAGAGGTTTCCACGGTTGGGATATTAGAACTCTGAATACTCTGAAATTATTACGAAAAAACAATTACAAACTGCCTATGAACACGTGGAAGACAATAAACTAATACTTTTCGGGAGCAAGCAAGGGACCATCCCATCAATTCCGATCAAGAGCTCTGAGGCAGAGTTGGTTTTAAAACTTCCTCGGAAAAGAATAAGATAGTTGCGTATTATAACATCAACAGAATACCAATAATTTCACAAAAAGTTCACAAAAAGATAGTTCACAAATGTGTATTATTAAACTATTGATTATTCGGAATATTTTGTTTACTGATCGTAACTATTAAAATACTTATAATCTAAAATAAATTACAAAGACGAAACTAATTTAATGTATGTTTTTAATCCCATCCGTGTACATAAAATAATATTAGTGATTATCCCTGACTTGGGGAAATTTATCAAGAATGATAAGAGAAAAAGGGATGCTTAGAAAGTCACCATTTAAAAATAAGATACAGCGATTTGCGCTGGTCAAGTCATATGATCGTTCTTAAAAATAAAAAAAAAGAGCGTTGCACATCACTAACGAGACTTTTTAAGAATCCTGTCCCTGATCAATCAGTATAAAGAGATTTCTCCCAACAAAGTTGCAAGTAAATTGAAGATCTAAGTCACCGTAAAGATAAAAATTCTTTGATCTGAAACCTTAAGTAAAACTTACCTACATTCTGAACAGAGACATACATGGTAAGTCTCAGTATTTTAAGCCTACATTTTAAGTCTTAGAATTTAGTATCTTAAGAAGCATATAACAACTAAGAAGACTGGACTAAATATAAAACACAGGAAGTTATATTGGTTCATCGGCAAACAATCACCTCTCTCCCATCAAAACAAATAAGCTCCCATCAAGCTAATATATAAAGCGATACTGAATCCTGTTTGGACGTACGGTCTTCAACTCTGGGGTGCAGCAAGCCTCTCTAACATCGAAATACTGCAATGATTCCCATCAAAAATTCTCAAGTCCATAGCGAAAATCTAGAAAATCACCCAAACCCCCTAGCCATCAACATAGTGGACAATAGTCAAGTCTCACCAAGACTCAAAAGATTTAAGCTGTTAGATTTAAGTTATAGATTCACTAATATGTAATCCTGTCATTTCATTAACTTCTGTATTGTGTTTCATATTTATTTTGTTCCTTTTTTATGAGTATCTTCACTCATGTAATGTATCCACCCACAAACAATTCACCGAATGTTCATATATTGAACAATTTGTGAATAAAGAGTTATGAGAAAAAAGTATTTTCCTCTTCAATCATTACATTTGATAAAAAAGATACCCAAAAGCCTGTTACCCTAATCCTATCAGAACTTTTATTCTGCATTCAAAGAGGGGCATGCAAAGAAATGAATTCCATTGAGTGGTTGGAAGAGGAAAAAAAACAAATGGAAATTTCTGCGAACGGTGAAAACTGCAGGGAACTTCTTAATATCTTGGGAGACTATCGAGAGCTCGAATCGATTAACCTCGATTCGTTCCGATGCGCTTTCTATTAGAATACCAAAGATTCTGATATCCGTTGAAATTGCGACACGTTCGAAGTCGTAAATCTTCCCGATCCATTTACTTTCAATATATTCCAGCTTTAATTTTAATTAGTTTGATTATTAGAAACGAGGAATTGGGTACGCAAGTTGGTATCTGCCTTTTACCGGTGAGTATATAGTGCGATGAATTTTATTTGAAAGGAAGAAGTAAATCTAAAATACATTTCTTTTATGTTTACTGCTTCGGGGTGATATCTGTTGTATCAAATGCTTTCAAGCCACATGAAACATTTTAAAAATAATGAAATGGACATATGTTTCTTTGCAGTATATATCCTTTTGGAATAAAATTTGGCACTGTAAATACTGAAAAGAAACATGCTTTCGTTTCTACTTAAATTATTTACAGTGGCTTACAACATATTTCCGGCCATAAGGATTATTTCTTTTGATTATTGTTTCATTTCATTTTATTCATTACGAATACAATTTTAAATATTTTTAATTCCATCCTCTTGACACGTCCAAATAAGGACAACACATTCTTACATGTAAAAACATATATGCGATTCATCTTTAAATAATAATCATCGCATTATTTCTATTTTCCATTGTAGTGTTTATAAATGGGAAATGTAGCTTAGTGTTATTGAATCTTATCAATATGGAGCGATAGGAGGTAGGAGTTGGGTGGTAGACTATTGTTAGTAGGTGGGCCGGTTAGCTGAGTTTACTAACAACTTGACTCACGTTGTGTTAGAAGTGGTTAGTGGTAGTGAGAGTTATTGGGAGGTGGATAGAGGAAGGTTCGCTTTTCAGTAGTCACAAATATATGAATTAGGACATTAATGTGAAAAGCTACAAAATTTATCTGGCCCTTCCGTGAATTCAACCCAGAGTAGAGTGCCTTGGTGGTGGGCGAGCACACTAGCCGTCGGAAGGGCATCTTATTACTTACACTCTTNGGTGGGCGAGCACACTAGCCGTCGGAAGGGCATCTTATTACTTACACTCATCAACTTACCTACAACTTCAATTATATAAAGCATAGCCAGCTGTAGTAAGCATCACCTATTAGATGGTCAGTACTTTTTTAGAGGGGTGGGGGCGAATTTGAATAATTTTAGAAATTTTTTACTGTTTCCCGCTGATTCTGCCTTGAAACTGATATCATACATTGAGCATACATTAACACTATGGTCCTAAAAGAGTGCAGTGCTGCACCCCGAAATATCGCCAAGGGTAAAGAATTTTGGCTAGCTGCGCAAAAAAATTAACATACATTTTTCTAAACAAGCCCTTCACACTAAATGTAATCAAAGATATATTCATTTTATGAACTATACCACTTCATATTTATTGTTATATAATTATGTGAAATATAATCAGACTGGATACATATTTTATTATATTAAACCACATCTACTTCGTCATTATATGGAATTTTCTCATCCATTTTCCTCATCTCATGGAGAACGTATCCTCCATTGCTGGAGGCACTCATCCTAACCACGTCACATTGTTGTAAGCACATTCATAGCTATTTTTTTCATTTCTATTTGTATATACCTGTTAATCTATTGTTGATGACCCAGTTTTGTGTCTGTTCTCTGTTTTAAAGTATTTTGTTCCTTCACGTGGTAATGGTTGAGTTGCTGTCCGTCGCTGTCTATAAACTACATCTTATATCTTACCGTATTATGCTTCTGATTTTCCACATATATCGTTCTAGTTCTTCGTACATTTTTGTTTTGAATCGGCTCTTCGAGAAGTAAAAATTTGATTATTATTTTCATTTTATCGCTTGCAGATACCGTCCTCTTTGTCATATAATTGACAATGCCACAGCACGTGTTCTGCCGATTCCCTGTCGTCCACACATGCACCTAATTTCATCCGACTAACCTATCCGTCTCAAGTGTGACTTAAAATTCACATGACCACTTAGAAACTCCAATAATATTGGGCAGGGAGAAACCATTTCCTCCTCTTTTCCCTAAATGTCACATCTTTAATGTAGTTATATGAAGTCTCTTTATCCCGTCTCTTTTCCCATTTACATGTAAGTTCACGTGTCAATACTTTCCTCCTATTTCTTTCCTCAAAGTTAATCAGTCCCGTTAACTAATATCTTCCCCCCTTGTTCCATCNCTCATACTCTTTCTTCTTTATATCTTCTAGTAATTTCAAAAAGAAGAACTCAAGAAGATATTCATAATTTTGGTTTTTTTTAATTATCCGCTTTTATAAGTTGCAGGTAAGAAGGGGCTCCTGGACCTCATTTTTTAGATATAAACATGAATATATTTTGTGAAATTCAGTAGTTTATTAATCAATTATAGTTAATGAAGGGGAAATTACAAATGATAATGGGAAAGTAATTAAACAGTTACGGATCTGCATGGGAGAGTAGGCGGATAAAATTGAAAAAGGGGCGAAAGACTTACCAATGTTGATCTTACAATTAAAAAATGGTTCACATTTTTTAAGGAATGTTGTTGCAATAATGATTGGTCATAAAAATATTTTTCGAGATATGTGAAACGGTTTGGGTTAAAAATTGATGCGTTTTGTGTCTATGAATGGAATACAGAAACGGTATGCCATGTGCTATGGGTTTGGACGAATATGATTCAGAGTTGTGAATATTAAACGCATTTAGTAACGAGAGGGGTATGTAAGTTAAAAAGAAACAAAAGAGTTACTTGAGAAATTTAAGGAATATGTAACGAAGATTTGTGAAATATGGGATGTGATCAAGGAAGATACGTGTTATAGAAATACGGTACAGAAAAATAATTATTGTTATTTTTGTATGTATTTCTTGGTATGACTGTTTTATAAATATGAACTGTATAAATAAATAATAAATATTTCATTTCTCCATTTCGTGTTAGTGAAGCTGGCGTGATTCGCACTGGGACAGCGTAGTAGTTTGTCCTCTTTAAGGAAGCAGTGTCCTCACGGTCGCATCGAAGGCAGACAACCGACCACGTGGTCCCCTTCAACTGCTCGCCTGATCCTACTGCAGCGCTGCGTTTCGATGTCTATGTGGTTCGAATGAGACGTGATTTCATGTGTTGGAAATACTTCGATATATCACATTTCGACGGGATTGCTATTGGATATGAGACAATACTGCTTGGATCTCGACACAGTTTTCTTTCAATATTATCAGATCTTCATCGAGGTGTGCGCTAGCTCGCCTTGCGAGTATATGTAATGGCACACACACACAAA
>NNCF01125993.1:66331-108702 GCA_002313205.1 Laupala kohalensis | reverse complement strand
CTCTGGCGACCAGATGTTGCTCCTAAGGGTGGTCTGACCTCCTCCCTCGCCTTGATTTTTAAAGGGCCGTAAATCCGACTTGACGTCAAAGAAACTACCGCCGACGACCGCACCCCTGGTTACTTTTCCAACCGTCCTCCGTTCAAATTTTTCAACCTTTCGAGTAATAAGATTCCGCAAAGGAATGATTAGATTGGTTAATTATTCAAAACTCACAATATTTGAACCATCTCGAATAGTGACTAGGCAACCGCAGATACACCAATGACACGTTTATTCTAAAGTATAGTGGTGATTGGGGTAATTGCAATGCTTAGATGTAACCCGTGGTGATTTCTGGTCGCTTCCCACGTGATACATCTATTAAACTAGTCATAATAAAGTTGCAGTGAAATCCGAATCCACAATAAGTTGCAGCTCGAATAACCCAGATGACGCTTTCTTACAAAACATGTACATTGTTAGATAAAGGAAATGAATACGCAGTAAATCAAATTCTTGGATACTTACTGAAGTATTTCAAGAAAATTGTAAAAATAAAATTTATGTGGTTTACGCTAAATTAGAATTGCTTCAAAGTATGTCTTATGAAACAACTAGAAGGATAATCTTTGTACGTACAAAAGATAATGGGTTACCTTGCAACATACTCTTAACTTGAAAAACGAATGTCGGAACTGATGGACTCATTTATCAATGCACAGAGAAAGATATAAGATTTATGAAATTATGACGGGATTTCGCAATTATATTGAAAAGGCTCACTAAGAAAGGATGTATCGAAATTTTGATTTTTAAAGGAGAATAGGAGTGAAATGAAATTTCAAATTTTCACTATTTTACTATTTACAATATCACTTTTTAATGCTCTATTTTTGTCTAAACTAAATTAGAACGACGGAGTGACCGTGCCAAAACGAAAACACCTGTGTGAAGCCGGGCAGGGTTGCCTTGTATAATTACGCTGGGATACGACCACAATCTTCATCATTCTTCCAGTTTCATATTATGTACGTTGTTAGGGGTTGTACAGTTAGTTTTCGCATATATCTAATTTCTTTAACTACAGCAGAACCCCGTTGTTACCAATCTGATATGATGTAATTGAGTACGAGAAGAAATTGGGTGACCAAAATAAAGATGTAAGCCACACTCGCCAATGCTGAATACGACCTTCGTTACCGGATTGTTGGCATATGTCTGTAAGTTTTTATCTTTGAGAAGAGTCCTGAAAAAAGGGAGAACCGCCGGAGGATAAAATATAATGAGAAATTTCTCACGTTCTATGAAAATACTACTCATATTCTCATGATTTGAATCAGCTGAAGTTGGCCACATGAGTGTGCCGTATCTCACCTCCACCTATAAGAACCGATTGGAAGCTGGAGCCAAAGGGGCTATTAGAATTCGCGCTGCTAATATAACTGTTATGAGAAATTCTGTTCTCAAAGTTTTGGATACGACTGGCGGTTCTCTCTTCATTAAGGACATTAACTTTGAGGAGTACGCGAATGCGATTAAATTAAACCTTTCTCATCACTGAAACCTAGTATAATGCGATTTTCATAATTAACGACATAAACCCAAATTTAAGTCGTTTAATATATAAGAACTTTTTCGAAGAGATTCAGATCGTGACTCATCCTATTACATGGCCAAGGAACCAAGAATATTTGTGAGAAGTACCATGCTGGGTGAGAGCATGACACAAAGCTAGCAGTATGGCATTCCTCTGGAGTAGGTACGATAAACCAAGGATTTGAGTTAAAATGTGTGTGTGGGAGAGGGGTAGGAGTGGGTAGGCAGAGAATATCCCCCCTCCCCCAGTTCTACATCTTATATTCATTTCATATAAGGAAAAAATTATTCGCCCTATTGTGAATGTCAATAATAATTTAAAACTAATTTCAACTAATGTGTAAAATATGTTTCATGAGAACTATGGTCCTCATTATAAAATTGCACTCTAGAGATACTTGTGGTAAATTCAAAATAATGAAAAGTTTATAATATGTCAGTATATACAGTATATATAAGTGAATTACATACCCAATTACAAAATCTATGAGGTCCTTTGAAATTCCACCCCTGGATATAATGACATTTTCTCGACAATTTTTTTAAGTGTTGAAATATGTTAAATATAAAAAGTTACAAATGTATTGAAATATGAATAAAGAAACTCCAAAAGTCTCCCCCCCCCTTCCTCATTTTCTTCAGTTCGAATATTGGAAATCTCAGGTAACTTTCCTACATCGGCTGAGTTTGGAATCGTATCTGCAATCTCGTTCTGAAGACGCCACTACTTAAGTTACAAAGTCTGCAATCACATTAATATACTCTCACCAGTAACTTGGCTCGGTGTTTCTTTCTGCGCCATTAGGTTATTACGGGTAGTGATGACTTTACATGGACATTGAACTACGACTCATATCCAAGTTAACTGAAAGTGAAAACATCGTTATCATAAAATAGTTTCCTATATAGTCATTTCCTACTAATATTTAATTCAGAAGATTTTATATTTAATTTCATTTCCAATAATAAAACATATAATTTCTTATTGAAAGTTTGAACCATCATCGCAAAAAACCATTAATAGTCAAAGTTGTTGAAATATCAAATTCACAAATTTATTTTTTATTTATATTTTACTATATGCCTTCGGGCCATTTGTCCCACGCTTCGACCTAATCGTTGGACTTGGGTAAGGGAATTGGGAAGGAGAGATGTTGGATAACCTAAGAACATATGGTACGGAACCGACATTTTCTGGAGTAAGTAAGGGACCCCCCAGTTGAAAACCTCACCAAGTTCGGCCGAGAAGGGATTGAACTCTCACTCTCCCGGTCAGCGGTATCGAGGTAGTTATGATGCTGCCACTAGACCACCGCTATCGGTGAGAATAATGTTGACTGAGAATGTGATGTCATGCAATTTAACCTTTGTCAGTACTACTCAGATTTCCTACAATATAAAGAATAACGGAAATAATTGCTGTATGTAAAATGTAATAACATTGTAATAACAATAAAATATATCTTTTTGTATATTTCAATGATTTTCGAGACTTAAACTGTTGTTATTTTAATTTTTGATAAAGATAATATTTCATTTTTATTTTTAATTAATATATTTTTAACTAAAATATTTTTTATTATTTTTAATTAAAATATTTTTTTAATATTTTAAAATTAAAGTAATATTTCTTTAGTATTTTTAATTAAAATAATATTTTTAGTATTTTTACTTAAAGAATTTCTTTATTATTTATAATTAAATAATATTTTTATTAAAACTATTTGTATTACACTTTTTTAAAAAATAATACCGGTATAACTAATACGAAAATTTTGAAATGAATTTGAAAATTCATAAATTAACATATAATGAGATAAGAATAACACAGAAGCAACAATATCTAATAATGTAATGAATGTCCACGAAATATAAAAGTTCTGAAAAAGTATCAGGACCATTTTTCGTTTTGGTTGGAGTTCCTCCGTGTAGGTAATTTAATAGTTTTGTTTCTTCAATTTGTGGACAGTTTGCGGACCCTATATTCTTGCTACGTTTATTCTTCTGGAAATATCTCCCGGAATCGTGTTTGAGCTGCAGACAAACGTCGTCAGAAAAATATGCCAAATGAAGATTCCATGAACAAAATCAAATATATAGCAATCCCATTTCTCTCTGAGGGGAGACCCGAAATCTGAGAAAAATGAGTTGGTTATGAAGGGTGATAAAACTAGATATATTCGTTTTTTTAAATGCTACAGTTTCATGTCTATGCCACACACCAATCTAGTTTGTTTTTTTTAATTCGTCCGATTGATATGATCCAAATATATTTGAATCATACATTCGGAGAAGAAATTATCCTAATTTTTTCACGAATGGTGTCGAAATGGTAATGCACGTCACAGCGAAAAGGTACGGAATGATTCCAGAAAGATATTAAGAAACAACTGGATTACCTGTTTTTTCAGTCTCTGTATATTTACAAAGGAACATTTTCTCAAAATTCCTACGCTCAGAATATCGTGAAGCAAGTACCAATTATAACCCAGTTAAGATAGTAATAGCGTAGGTAGAACTAAATCAATAAAATATCTTAAATCGGTGTGTCTAAATGGAGTCACATATACTTATTGTGATTTCAACTTGAAAAACATATCTCACCGACCATTCGAATGAAATAATTGCAATTATTTTTGATGGTATAGTACANTTTGATGGTGTAGTACATTGCGTCTTACGGAGGAAACCCCCCACTTAAAAATACCAACTTTTAAATCACAAAAGTGATGGGAGTTTACTTTGATTTGTAGTAAATTTTCCTAGCTTTTTACATTAATTTTATCTATATGTCACCGAACATTACAAAAAGATGTAATTGTTTTGAGTGTGGTGCATAAGTAAAGAAACCGTTGCGCTCGTCCGCCATGTTTTTACATGTTCTTTTGTACTTGAAACGAGTGAAGAGAGTTCCTGAATATTGTTTATACTGTTAACTGATAGATGGAAATTATATCACTTTGTATCATCATTATAATTATTAATGTTGGGCTATAAAACAATTTCAATAAAAATAAAGAAAACAGTTATATTTCTCAATGATTTGACTAACTTGGAACGCTAGTTCCGCCATAAGATCTTTCTTAAGGACTTTTGCCAAATTGCAGAAAGTTTCATTATTAGTCTAGACCGCTGCCTCCCAGTCGATGACATACACAGTAGATATGATAGGGATAGGTGATGTCAATATGAGAGTATCCAAACGTCCATGCTTTCGGTGAATATCCGATATGGGAGGACGAACAGCTAGTGGTAGGCGAGTTTCCTTCGGTTTCATATTCAGCAATAAACAATGTAAACAGAACATCAGAACAAGTACTAATAGTACATAATAATGCTCAAAAGGGGTATTAAATATGAAAGAATATCATCGATTTATCGAGACGGAGAGCAAATACCACGTATTTGAAGACTTTGTGCGTCATACAGGAGGACTACGATAGGCAGGAGGAGATGGACACGCCTCCACTCTCGCTAGGGACGGGCAGCGCCCGGGGAGGTGTGCCACAGTGTTCAAATGGAGTGAGATCCTCGTTTTGCGAAAGCAACATATACAACGAGACTGACTCTCAGTCACAGAAATAAATTTTAAAAAATGTACTTGATAATGCACAATGGAGCAACTTGTAATTCACATACAATTTACAACGAATATTGTTTACACCAGCATGGACAGACACGTCAGCGCTGCGAATTTTCAGAATTCAAATAGTCACGTAACATACCTTTCAAATAAATGTAATTTTTAAATGCGGTTATCTCGAAAATGAAAATTTGAAAGATGAATTAGGAAATCTCTGACACGTCTTCTAGTGCTCCAAGGCAAGATAACATTGTTTGATCTACTCCGTCCGGCGAAACAAAAAAGGAACCAAGAAATACTGGGATATTAGTGTATTAATCTAAATCATAGTTATGAGAACCACACTTGTTAAAAACACATTAGTAAATAATCGCATTGAGAATAAATGACAGATGTGGAGTTGTCTACGAATACAATATTGCTAAACTCAATCTATCATTTTTCTCAATAATGAATACTAGTATTACCTCACCGTTATCCATCCAAATAAACGCATATTAATCATTTACATGCCCCCAGTATATTAATCATCCAAAACGCCAAGTGCTCCTCTGGGGATCGGAACCCACCATCAGTGGAATGACTCGTTCTAACTCCCCCATTTCGCAAAAGGATATACGTATGTCTTCGTTAGAATAACTCCCTGTGAAAATGCTGAGAAGACCTTCCAATTCTCACGTCGTAAGAACGTTGTATTTGACTCTTCTCATTTTTCCAACGTTTTATCGCGGTTGTGAATAGCGGAGAGCCTTTGATCCCAAGAAAAGAAAGGAAGGAAGTAAGGAAGAAAGAAAGAGAAAGAGAGAGAAACAAGAGCAATATGATTTTCACGACGCTCCAGTCTCCTCCGTAGAACAAGAGAACGTTGACTGCTTTTCCCGTTGTTCCGTGGCGGAGCGCTTGTCAGCCGCAAGAGATGCTAACGTCACCCAGTACTTGTGCACGCGGACCTCATTACAAATTCCAATACTTCTTGTCCTTTCTTCTTCTTCCAACGCTCGATATTACAAACTTCATCCAGAAAGAAAATTCTGCTAAGTAATCAAAATCTCTGAGATTTTTTATTTTTTATGACATACANTCTGCTAAGTAATCAAAATCTCTGAGATTTTTTATTTTTTATGACATACATACTAATATATAAATGCCTTACCGCGAAAGTGTGTCTGTCAATTCGCTACCTAATCACAACTAAATCACAAAACCGCTCGCGATTAAATTTGGGAAGGAGATAGTTTGGATGTCCAGGATGAACATTGGATATTTAAAAAAAAATACCATAAAGATAGAAATGGATTTTGACAATAAATGTCGATAATATCTGTAAAAAAGAGAAAAGAGTTATATCCGCTTATGCTACCTAAACGGTTAGGAATAGGTGAGAATAGTGAATTGCAATAATGTTTGCCTCAAAGAGTTCTACAATAAAGTCCGCGACAGCATATGTTAATCCACAAACGTTAAACTAAATTATCGATAAAACATTATTAAAAATAGAAGTGTTAAAATAATTCAACTTAAAGAGTAATTTAAGAAGGAAAAATTCAATCATAATAAAATTTTATAGAACTTTTTGTGCATTTGCCAAAAGTAAAAAAAAACTTCATGAAGTCGTAAAATTTCGACGAATAGTTTATATTTAAAAATATTTAATGAAATGGTGGAACCGCGTCATTCCTCGGAAGCGAAAATTCGACCGGCGCGGTGCCGGCGAGATGGTGTAGTGTAAACATTCAAGTTTTGTATTAAATTTGAACCATTATAGATTTGGGAGCTGTAGGGTTAAAAAACAGTAAGTAAAAGTATTTTGATCTTATTATATAGATATATTTTAATTTTTTCTAAGCAAAAGAATATTATTCTGAGAAAAATCCCGGATAATGCCGGTAAACAGGTAGTTAAATTTATACTTTTATAAATTTAAAATTATTAGCATTTCATAATATTAATGTAATTCATATTCGTATGTGATTCCCATAGTCGATAAGATTTCATTTCATTTTGAGTTCAGTCAGAATGAAGTTCCAAATCAAATTATTCTTCCAAGATTACGCATTGTGTCTCCGTAACGAACAAATTTAACACACGATTATCGTAAAAACAATGTTGTATGTTAGATAACACTAAAATTAAATGAAATCCAAGTAATACATCATACAGACTAATATTACTGACACATTTAAGAAATGAGATAAATTTACGGGATTAAAAATTAAAAATGATATACTCGATCCTACGCAGCTTTTCGGCTGGTATTTTTTTCACCTTCAACATACAACATTTATATCACTTTTGATAATTTTCGTAAATGTCTAAAACGTCATTTGTAAATGTCCTTCCATAAAAATGCATGATTAAAATTGATTCTGGGAAACTAGGGAATAATTATTACTGTTATGCTGTTTTTTTTGTCCCTTGATGCAAGTTTCCAATAAACGTTTAGTTTGATTATGTAAACCGAATTACAATCCTCACTACAAATCTTGTTTACAGATATCAATCTTATCTTTGCCAATATTTATTAAAACATTTTGAGTTACGAAAATTATTCACTGCCGTTCAAACGTATCGGTACTACCGTACATCGTTTCCTTGTTTTGTAAAACTTTTGAATTTAAATTGAGTTGTGGGCTTAAATACAGTATTATTTGTGTACCAAAATGGACCTGTTAAGATATCGATGTGTTAAAATTTGAAATGTGTGTAGTTTTAATAAGATAAGTCTTAATAATTATTTAAAGATATAGATTAGGTGGAAATACGCTATGACTTTTCATTGGACAGATCATAGTATGTATTTTCTCAGGAATGTTATCAAGGAGATTATAAGGATTTTGATTTCAGGAAACGGAGTCCGAAAGTGCTATAAGAATAAGAAATACCAAGCTACATGAAACGATAGATCACATGTTTCTTCTACTTTCAGTCAGTGTTTTGTCGTAATTCCGTGTTTCCCATTCTCGTTCCTGCTACCCCTCCATCTCTAACTTTTTGCAGGATTGTCTGAAAACATAGATACACGCCCATGAGTCTCTCACAATTAATGACGTAAAGCTAAAACGCGGCAAGAAGTGAACGTTCCGAAATAAGAGTTTTGAGTTATGTAAACTGAAATGTGTGATATAGGGTTCAATCTATTTAAATAAAAATTAAATTCTATTCGTTGGTGAGCGTATCACTTGAGAACGGTTGGACCGATTTGGCTAATTAAAAAATGTTCCTAATAGTTTTTTAAAAAGAAAGAAAATTTTAGAGAAAGAAAGTTTTTAAAAATTGACCGGAAAAATGGGAAATTCGGGAAAAACTAAAACTGAAAAAACATCGTTACTATAAATTTTCTTCGCCCCATACTTGAACAAAGCAATTTGCTCCCAAGTGTTATCAGTGCCAACTGGAAAGGTATAAAGCTAAGCCTTTGAGTTTGAATACGTACCGAGAGGCAAATATCTTTTCCGGTCGTGTTAATAATACCCTTCCTGCAATTTCTGTAGAACAGCATCGAGATAATCGGGCAAAGAGGATTTGTACGTACTTCCCCTTACATTTCCTTTGAATGGAATTCTCTGAATTCGGACCGTCAAGATAATTGTTTGTGCACGGCGAGTTAGGACCCAGTGTTCTTGGAGGATTCGGCTGAGTAGTAATCAAACGGTCAGAGATAATCCAATCTTTTAAAAGAGCGATGTTCTTATTACAAAATGATTAAAACATTATGGGATTTGTTGTATGAACTCAAGATCATAACTCACGATGAATATGAGCATTTTTTTCTTGATTGTTTACTTGAACATCGATCTTGCAATCGATATCGAAATGTCATTAAAACACATTGAGATTCGTTTTGATTTCAAATTTAATAGAAGAAAAATCATTTGGTTGACATGAAATTCTGACTTTCAATTGTAACTTAAATTTTGAACAAAACCGCATGGTTCCGAATCGATCACATTCCAGGCACATCACACATTTCCAGCATTTCAGTGGTGTACTGCCGATGGAATTCATCTCGCATGTAACATTTCCCATTGGCGCACTTCTGAATGTACTCATCAAATCGAATGTCCATGGCCACAGTCGTTTAATAGATAGAATGATCACTCAGAAATCCGTTTGCGTGGAACAGCGGAACCGAGTGCGACTGTCGCCACAGACTGATTGCAACAGAACTGTTCAGTAAAACTGCTTCATCGCTGTCTCTGAACCTTTGGAACGCATCCGTGACTGGAACTGTCTAGTACATCTCTACTGCAGAAGAACAAAATCAATTGACTTATTGAATGTTTCACATGAAGTGGTAACTTGTCCTTTAATAGTGACGGACTGAACACACACAAAAAAAAACACGTTGGAGCAGACATTTGAATATAGTTTTTCCTAGCACCTCCTCAAAGAGTGATAAATGATTTACCGATATGGTTAACATTCTGAATATTGCCTCCTCAGTTTTTTTCCATTTTAAAATGTTGTTGCATGTTAAAATGATGGTTTTTGTTTAACTACCTGACATTTCTTTTGAGAATATTTTATTTGAAAAACGTATGTCAGAGATGTAATTGCTAAGGTGCAAATGATGACGTACGGATCCGAACACGTGATTTCCTGCACAGATTACATGGGCTTCACTAACTATGACACCAACTACAGAAAACATATCTGCTTACGGTCTAGGACAAGGATAGCCACAGCAGGTATTTTGCTCACACAGGCATTACGCCGGGAAGTGAAGAGCAATGCCTATCAGGGAATGACTGGACGAGCAGTGTTGGAGAACAGCCATCGTCGCTCATCCCTTTCGTGTAGTAATAACCATTCAGACTGTATCTTGATTGTCGCGGAAGCGGTTTGATGCAGTTTGCTTCGCAATGGCACCTGTGAAAAATGCCGTAGTCTAACTAGTGCGGCCCGCGAAACGTTTTTTACGGCCCGCAAAGTAAAAGTACACTTTACACCAAAGCTTTCATCAAATGTTGCGAGGCACAACTTTGTGTCTCTATGCTGAACGAGTTAATATTTGAAGTGGCACGTCCCTTGATAGAAAATAAAAAAATTGTGTTCGTAATTATCCTGTGATACCCTCCCAGGGAATATGATCTTAAAGTAGCACTGTCCGTGCGGATGAAGAGGGTTTGGTCGGGTCAATGAAGTTGAGAGCTATGCCGGCGGTTGCATAGCTTCTGGCAGGGTCTCCAAGGCAAACAAGTCTCAAGAGAGACTCCAGACAAAGTGTATTCCACAACGATCTTTCTTTCTTAAACCATCCTTCGATCCCTAACTTATTCTAACCCAATCCTAAGGTGTAAAGCGATCCATGCTGATGGGGTGCATGGCACATGGAAGATGTGTCGCAAACGGAGCCCTGAAATACCTGGTGACCTCGCTTATATATAATAGCCTTACCTAGACATGCGGGGCTCTGCCAAGGTGGACATTAGATTACCGCAACTTCCCGTGGGAATTCACATGAATTATGCCAACAAAACCAAGAACTTTAGTAAACCGGAGAACTCCTCTGGGGCCTCCGAGGGAAACAATAGAGAGACGTCTGAGGAGACCTCCTCCGAGGTCCACTCGCACCCTGCTTTTTCAACGGTGAGGAGGTTCATGACTGAAGAAAAGAGGTCTGGTGCAGAGATGAGGAAGACGAGGGTAGCGGAGGCTCGGAGTTATGTTTCCCAAGGGTCAAATCTTGGAACTCAGGGACCCTCAAGAGGGCATTTTTGGCCCAGGAGTAAGGCTTCCGTTGTGGGGTCGGACTCCGGGGTTCGGAAGTCCGAAAAGAAAGTGGAGAAGAGATAGAAGCGGCTCCTCTTGGGGACGACGTCTGAAGAGGAGGGGCAGGCAGCCAGGAGGCAAAGGGCGGACTATATCAGTAGTGCCAGGAAGGAGATCAGGGTAGCAATCGTACCCGAGGAATAACCTGAGACCTAATTTGGTGACTAACAGGTTGAACTGGTGGAGAGGGAGGTGGGGGAACTCATTGATGGGTTCTCTGTACAGGGTGCCATCAAGCCCCCTTCCTAGACTGCTACCTTTCAATGGGAGCAGCAGTCCTGGTGTGAGCGGATGAGGAGGTCAAAACCTGGGTCTCCAATTTCGTGCCACCCGTGAAATATTGGGATGGAGCCAGGCTCGCAATCGTGGGGTGTATAAACTCCTAACCTACAAAAGGGTCATGGTCCAGGTGCCAGGACCCCCGGAGGACAGCGATGTTCTTCTGGGGAGATTGATGCATCAAAATGACGGGTTGCATACCTACAGCTGTAGGGTGTATGAGAGGACGGTAGAGAAGAAGGGAGTCCGGCTTGTGGTGAGCTGGGACATCCGAGCGATCGTCAGGGTGGTGGGTGCGAGCATCTTTTGTGAAGCTCGTACGGCCTCCTTCACCTNGAGCATCTTTTGTGAAGCTCGTACGGCCTCCTTCACCTTGCTGGATAGCAAGCGAGAGGTAAAACCCACCACCTCGAAAGAAAAGGACGTAAGTACTGGGCCCGGATTACCGACCGAGCGCAAGCTTGAGGAGGTGTCGGGGCAGCGGTCCCCAAAGGAGGCCAGGAATAAACCCGGCAAGGAGGCCAGGCTGGAACCCAACCCGGAATCCGAGTTGGTTCCTGTGGCGAAGACAGGGCAGGAGGCGGAACCATCTAGACTGGCAGAACTCCCAGGGGCACCTGGACCGCAACCGCAGTCGTAGCCGCGCGGTTCACAGAGACAGGGCTGGGTAAAAGGTAAGAGATGTTATCATTTATACAANCTGCATTGCGGCCTCTAGAATACTGATAAGAAGTATAGACAGAGGGAGTTTTCAGTTGCCCTGATGCAGGAACCATTGCTCAGAGAGGGCCATATCTTGGGACTGGGATCTAAGTGTTACACACTGTTTTGTGCTGGACCAACTGTCAAACCCAGAGCATATATACTAATCAAAGGTATGAACGCTTGCAGAATACCAGGATCCGTCAACAGGGACCTGGTTGCTTTACGAGTGAAATATGAAGAGAAGCAACAGGACAGAGATCTTGTTGTTTGCTCAGTTTACTTTCCCGGTGACTCTGACACCCCACCCCCTCAGGAGTTCAGAAAACTGGTGGCATTTTGCAAAAGACAGGGACTCAACCTAGTGGTGGGCTGTGACCCCAACGCAATTTTGGCATTTGGGGGTGCACAGACGGCAATCGAATGGGCGAGGATTTGATCGCATTAATGTGTACAAGTGACATAGAGATAATGGATATAGGAGACATCCCGAAATTCAGCAATCGCAGGACTGACAGAGTCTTGAACCTAACTCTGAGTTCCATTGATATCATGGATGACTTCATTAACTGGAGTATTTCTAGTGAACCGTCCTTACCAGACCATAAACACATTGTGTTTAACATAGAGCTCTTCCAAAAGGAAATTCTGTGGAAATTCCAAATTGGGTCTCGTTCAGGGTGAACTTGAGAAAGAGACTTGAGAATTGCCCTTTGTATACGTACAGCAGTAAAGGAGAAACGGAGGTGGAGTTTATCTATGTTACTAAGAACTTAGTCTCTTGTCATGAGATAAAATTGCTTAGTAGTAGAGAGGAGAAAGACATCAGGCAGCCTTAGATGGAATAGCTACCTGGAATACCCTAGGATAAGGACCAGAAGGCTGTGGAAGAGACACAGGACCCTAATGGATAAGGGAAGCAGGGACGCCTTTCAGGAGTCTCAGAGAGAATATAAGGTGGAAATCAGAAAGATCTACATGAAATCCTGGAAGCAGTTCTGTGATGATATTCAGAACCAGCATGAAACAGCTAGAGTTTATAGGATACTTATTAAGGACAGTAAGGCCAGGTTCGGTACCTTGGAGGCTCCCTCAGAAGACTTCACATGAACTGAGGAGGATACTCTGAGCCTGTTGCTGCACTCAATTTCCTGGAACAACAACCACGAATAGTGATGTGGAATCAGAAGGATCCCGCTGGTCTGAGAGGGGAGGTTGGAATGAGGTGGCGGAAATCGTTACTTACAATAGAGTGAAATAGGCAATATCATCTATTGCACCTCTTAAAAGACAAGGAGTGGATGAGTTTTACCCTGCCCTTCTGCAGAGGGGTGAAGAGGACGTCATACCACATCTTGTTAGTATTTATAGGTCAAGCTTAACCATGAGATATGTACATTCCCTGTGGCGACAGGCCAAAGTGGTCGTTTTACGTAAGCCAGGCAGACCATGTCATACCACGCTTCAGGACTATCGACCTATCATTCTGACATCTTTTCTTTTGAAAACCTTAGAAAGACTGAAAGACAGGCATATCAGAATGACGGTGCTAAGGGATCGACCACTGCATCCTCTCCAGGATGTTTATCAGCAAGGGAAATCCATTGAAACGGCTGTTTACTAGCCAGACGAGGCTGGACAGTACCCTTGACCTGCAACAGCTAGCTATGTTTGTTTTCTGGACATAGAAGGGGCGTTCAACAGTATTATTCTAAGCTCAATAAAGCTTAGCATAGTTAAAAGAGGAGTTAGTCCTACAATATCAAAGTACTTGCAGTTAGCGTTCTTGCAGGGTTCTTATATCCCGCAACGCTGTTATGTTGAGGACTATCATAGACAGGGGATGTCCACAAGATGGAGTATTGTCACCAACTCTGGTGTCTGGTGATGATCTACTTACCAGATTCAATGTTGGGAGAACCTTTTCTTTGAGATACGCTGATATCAGTTTGGTGGTTGCGGGCAATTTTCCCAGTACCGATACGGAGCTCATGCAAGTCTCCTTACGTAGGGTGGAGACATGGTGCCAGGAAACATTCTTGTCAGTTAACCCTGATAAGAAGGAACTAGATGTTTCACGAGAAAACGGAGACTCGATGGCTTGTCGGAACCCTTCTTATTTGGGAAAAGACTAGTCAGATAAACTTCAGTTAGGTATAACGGGGTGATCTTGGATGCCAGGCTAAGTTCGACAAAACACATTAATCATAAGGTGGATAATGCGCGCAAAATTTAGTGGGCATGTCTTAGAGCTATTGGGAGGACATGGGGACTAGAACCAAAAGTGATCCACTGGCTGTAGGGTAGGGACGGCTATTACCAGGCAAAACAGATTACAAAGTCTAGCTTGTTTAAGAATACTACTCCTCTCAAGGCCATGGAGGCTCTTCTATGTCTTCCTCTGCTGCACTTATATATTAAGGATCTGGCAAACATAGATGCATACCGCCTATGGTCATTTGGTGGGTGGTCTTTTCAGAATCTTCTCAAAGGTTACAAGGAAATCCTGACGAAGCTCTAGGTAGGGAGACCTTTGTCAGGAAAGAATGGGGACATGATGGGTCCCAGGTATAAATAAATTATAAATTTTCCGTCGTAATCCCCACGAGAGAGGATTGGGTCACTGGTATCGGGACTAGTCTCTAGGCTGCGGGCCACGTTTGGTTTACGGATGACTCGCGGACGGGAGCGGGTACTGGCGCAGGAATCAGGGGGCTAATACAAGGCTCTCTAGTGGGATACACCACAGTCTTCCACGCAGAAGTATTTGCTAAATCGGTTTGCGTAAAAAACATATAGAATATGTCTGGACTTAATGGCCGCTTTAACATATGAAACGAGAATCAGGCAACACTAAGGGAACTATGTGCCTCTACAACAACATCCGAACTTGTGTGGCAATTCCAACGTGCTCTGTAAACGAAAGCCAGTTACCCTTTGCTGGGTTCCTGGGTATATGGGAATCAGGGGAAATGAAAAGGTGTATGAACTGGCAATGTTGGTATCTAAGCGTCACATTGTAGGTGCGGAACCCTTCTTTGGAATATCTCTACGAAAGGTGAGGCTGGAGGTTGTCAATTGGTCTCACTAGCAACATCTCACCATCTGGAAGCCACGGCATATAGCCAGGCAGACCCGCGAGCTAATCGCTCGACCAAGCCAGGAATATAATAAGGTGCTACTAAATTTAGGTAGGAATCATATAAGGAAAGTAGTAAATTTACTAACAGGCTATAATACCCTACGGAGACATTTACACATTATGGGGATCAGTCAGGATCTAATATGTAGGAGATGCGGAATGGAGGAGGAGACCTACGACCTATGGACTTTGTTTGTGTGAAGCTCTTGCCCAAACTAGACACCGTTACCTATATTCACATTTCCCGAACATAGAGGATATCAGGAAAGCTAAAATCCATCTCTGGTGTCGTTTTGCGAGGCCCTGTGGATGGAATAACGCTGACTCTACTAAGGGGTACAAACGGCCTTTAAGGCCTATGTGAGGGGCTCCTCTAGAGGGAGGCCAACCATACTTCAATTTATCTACCCTGTGATACATTGCAATATGAAAATATTTTTTTACAATACTAAATATTAAGAATCCTTTCTAAAATTAAAGAAAAAATGGTGTGTCTGAACGACACCCACAATTTCAGATACGCCCCTCTGTTCCTGAGTTCAAACTCCTTAATATCCAAGTGGAAGAGAATGAGGTGTAGCTCGAGTCTCTACTCCCCACCTCCTTCTCCACTGTCCGCCATTATCCGGATTACCCGTAGCATTCGTCGAAGCTAGGGTGGGCCCTATATGTATTCGTTCGGCATTCTTGATGGGGAGACTGCACAAGGCAGTGTTCCATTCTCGTTTTACCGCGCGCTCTGCTAGTGGCTTATTAGAACCAAGGTGACCGTGCGGGTGAATGTAATGACAAGGATGACATGGAGGTGAGGTGAGATGATTATGAGTGAATGTTGTGGTGGAATGAATGTACGGGAGTACCCCGAAAAAACCTGCCGCGAACACCGCTTCGTCCACCACCGTGAATTCTACTTGGATCGGACCGGGTTTGAACCGGCGTCCCCAGAGGTAGAAGGCGAGGCACTACGCCACGGGTCGCCCGTGGGGTGTACCCTATTTCCACTAGATCAAATATAGCACATCTCTTCTTCGTCGGGGACATAAATGATGTTTACCTAATAAATGAGTTATGACAAATATGAAAAACAGATCAATCGTTAAATAAATAAATAAATTTAATAAATAAATAAGTAAATAAATAAATTTGTTGCCAAAAAAGCAGTACAAACTTCGTATGATCACGTGGAGGATAATAAACTAATTTACTCTTCGGAAGGAAGCTAGGGACCATCCCATCAATTCTGATGAAGGGCTCTATGGCAGAGGCGGATTGAAAAATTTCAGCAAACTCCTAGATAAAATAAAAAGTCAGGTACGTCTTACAATACTAATAAAATATCAACAAATTTGTAATTAAACACAACAAATTTCACAATTACGTACTGTTATCGAACTATAGATTATTCAGAATATAGTGTTTATAAATCGTAAGTATTAAAATAACACTAAATTCAAGGTTTACTGTTTCAATAAACACCGCCCCTAGACGAGAGTCTAGAGAATCTGTATAAAAAATCCGCCTGTATCCGAAGGAAAACCTAAGAAAACCTGGGGCAGGATTAGCAAACCCGGACCAGGATTTTAGTTGTTGGTTTTTTAAATAAGATATTCATTTTCTTCATTCACATAATGTAAAACATCTTATTTTACGCCAGTGAAATTTTTGTTTTCCAAAAGCATCGTAACAGAGTTCACTTCAATGAGATACTTTGCTCGAAAATTATTCCATAGTAGCAATATACGTCGTTAGTATAAATTTTCTTCGTCCCTTACTTCAACAAAGCAATTTGCTCCCAAGTGATATCAGTGCCAACTGGAAAGGTATAAAGCTAAACCTTTGAGTTTGAATACGTACCGAGAGGCAAATATCCTTTCCGGTCGTGTTAATAATACCCTTCCTGCAATTTCCGTAGAACAGCATCGAGATAATCGGGCAAAGAGGATTTGTATCTACTTCCCCTTACATTTCCTTTGAAAAGGATTCTCTGAATTGGGCCGTCAAGATAATTGTTTGTGCATGACGAGTTAGGACCCATTGTTCTTGGGGGATTCGGCTGAGTAGTAATCAAACCGTCAGAGATAATCCACTCTTTTAAAAGACTGACGTCATTATTAGAAAATGATTAAAAACTGTTTTGACGTACTCTTTTAAATTAAAGAGTAAAGGTTCATATCCAATGGCAATGTCCTTCGGCTAATGAGAGTACACAAAAAACAAACAAACTCTCAATTGGGGGTTAAATTTTTCCTTGATGACATTGATAAAAATGAAAGATTATTAAAGGAGGTTGATTTTTAAAATCTAAAAAGAAGCTGTGAAAATTGTATATATCCTTATAATAAATTGTATATATTTTATATCCCCGGCGGATATTTCTTGTTATAAAAATTATTTTGTTCTTACCATAATAACATTTGAACAAAAGAAATAAATCAACCGTTTTTTTAATAAATCATTCGGGTCTCTTGCGGTGAATTTTTAAAAAATAAAACAATTTGAGAAATATTTCACCCTAGCATAGAGAATTTTGAATGAATCTTTTTTACAATACATCAACAGCATATTACACCGGCGATGACTTCATAAGGGTTGGAGGATTTCAATCTCTTTCAATATTGTCAATGTTGGATTGAGCATATTAAATATTATTAAAAAACGGTTATTTTCATAATTGTTTTATTGTTCTCAAATTATGTATAAGGCAAATAAAAGAAACATGGCGTATATTGTTAGCTAACAATGAATAATGATATAGTTGTTTGTTTTACTGATTATGATTTTTTGATTGATTACTGAATTGATAGTACATACGAGTTATCAATTGCCCGTGAACCCCTACCCCAGAAAAAAATAAATGCTTTTCTTTTTATTAGCCGCATGAAAAAAATGGCATATGATTAAATATTTATGATTTTACTTTATCGTGATTAGTAAAGTCTTAATGCTTTTTCTTTTGTACGTGTTAGTGTTTCCATCGTGTTAATGAATATGGTATGTACTGTTGTGATGGTGTGTAAGAGAAGGCGTAGGCCTTAACTTCGCCACCAAATAAAGGCATTATTATAATATTTATTATTATTATTTTATTTTTATTATTTTTTTATTATATTATCGTTATTATTATTATTATTATTATTAAATAAATATTATTACAGATGTTTTCTTCAATTTATCTCGAGTAAAATTTTACACCATGTATACTAGGACACAACTTGATTCTCGGGAGCTTAAAATCTGTCTACGTGTAGAGAGGTCTCTGGGATACGAGCTCTCACTCTGAGGAGAACAGCACGATCCACTGATCGAGAGAGAAAGAGGGGAGGATGAGAGGCGAACACTGAATGGAAAATGGCGCCTCCACCCACGCGCATCAGAAAGCACATCCGCCCACGTGTGAGTCTGTCTGACTGGTCATTTGGAAGCGCAGCTGCGATGTGGCATGGCTAAGTCACACTCGCGAGATATTGCGAGCGGATACACTGGAAGAACAGCACTGTAGTACACTGAAATGTTAGGATATAATAAATTTAATATAGTCAATGAAGGGTCAATTCGCCCAATGATGTTATGCGGAAGCAGGGTATGGAACAAAATAATGGTTAAACAGAAGTATGAACAACAACTTCAAAGAATGCAACGATAGTGTCTAAGGCAGATGGTAGAGGGATATTCAACAGTATCAACGGATGCTTGGAAGTTTTGGCAGAAATTTTACCAGTGGACCTATATATTCACAAATTGACATTTAAAACCCGGATACGGAAAAGTGAATCCATAGAAATGAACAAGGTACAAGGAACAATAAAAAAAACAAAAAAAACACAAACACAAATGAAAAGATTACTTCAGGAACTATTAGATGGGCGGCAGACTCGTTGAGAACGAAGTCAGAAGGGAAGAGGAACGTTTCGATACATCAAAAATGTTGAATATGATACCAAAAATAGAAAATGGTGTAAGAACAATCCATAAGTCATAGAATTTTGGACGGGACAAGGGAACTTTTATTTAAAACGTATAGGAAAATTTTAAAATAGGACAATGTGAATGTGGGAAAGAAGAACAAACGCCGCAACATACGGATTTGTGAAATGTAATACGGATTTGTGAAATGTATGTAGAGGAAAGAGCACGTAACAAAACATATTAGAAAAGGACATTCCCAACAGAAAATTTTGAAAATTTAGTGAAAAATAAAGATTTTGTAGAACATTTAGAATTAATAACAAAATTGGGTCAAATGTGGGATATAATGAACAAGAGATAAAAGAAAAGAGATAATAAGGCATAAGGTTAATAAGACAAACAGAAGATCTGCGCCTGCTTCCTCGGGGCGGGAACGGAAACGCCGGCTAAATGGTGCTGCCTGAAGGTAACAAGACATACATAAAGATAAATAGCAAGAGAAATCTTGAAATGACTATGTTGTAAACAAGGTAGCCAAAAGGCAGGAATAAAAAGAAGAAGAAAAGTATACTGAAATACATGGAAATATTAAGCGTCCACGCGAATATGAATGAACATTTATTCAAAATAAAGAAAATATCACATGATACATGTATGTGCAAAATAGGAACAGAAAATGTGCAACACATGTTATGGGAATGCCCAATTTATGGGTCAGACAAAAGTGAGTATTTGAAAGAGAACTCTCGTTTGTGTAACACCTTAATAGAGGCAGAGGAGAAACACAACATAATCAAGATTTATAGTAATAAAATTTGTGACGTTAAGGATATTGTGAAAAATAATTAAGAGTTAACTTTACATACACTAGAGCTTACTCAAATGTGTTTTTCTTTCATTTACACCTTCCCTTCAATTATTTCACTGTTTATTGTTTTAAAATATGGTAATAAGAGATGTCGACAGAGTAGAAGGCAGAAAATGTTGAAATACCCTGTATTGACATTGTTTGGAATAGGATTTAAAAAATTTATTTTCCAAATGAAAAAAATGTACACTAAAATACAAATGCATTAAAACAATTAATAGCAGAGGGTTTGAACCTTCAAATAAAGTTAAATAAATACTTTCGGGATATGGAAATTTTGAAACTCATGTCAAAAGAACCGAAAAAAGATGGGATGGGAAATGTGAACGCAGAAAAGGAGATGAGACGCCAGAGCACGTGCTCTGGGAATGTAATGTCTATGACATGGAAAGAAGAGACTATATACAGTACCTGATTAGGGATGGAGAAACAAAAATTCGCAGTGGAGAACATCTTATTAAGAATGAAAAGCGTTTCAAACACTCTAGTATTATTAATATTCCATTCGATGTGCAAATACATTAAAGACAATCATTAATAAGATACAAAACTGATTTAATATCATAATCACATGGTTAAAATCCCATACAACGTTTCGAGGTTAAGACTTTAGTAATAGTACAACCTAATGAAATATAATGAACCTGAAGAGGAGGCTAAAGTTTTAATCTAGAAAGGTTGTTGTTCTCAACAACAGTCAATGTGTGATTTTAACCACCATGTGATCATGATAATAAAACAGTCTTGTATCTTGTTAGTTATTTGCACATCGAATGGAATGTTAATGTATCATATGGACAATTAGAGTGTGAGTGACGTAAAATTTTGATCAACTTCAATCGTTAAGTCAATGGAATCTGTGAATTTCGAGACATTGTGAAAGGGGTATTTTGAACATCACGACAAAAATTCGCACACGAATTGTTAAAACTTTGACTACGTTAGAACTGTGGCAAATAAGATACTTATATTTAAGCTTCTTTATAATTAATTAGTTTACCAAAATAAGTACCCTGGAATAAATAAAAATACACGAAAAAATTCATAAAATTTAGGAAGCTGGTGCAAACTTTGTCTCAACGATGTTTCTCAAGGGAAACAAGCCATCCCATCAAGAGACCATCCCATCAATGTCGATCAAGTGCCCATCCCATCAAGAGACCATCCCATCAATGCCGATCAAGTGCCCAAGAGAAGTGGTGTGATAAATATTTGTAAAATAAGTTATTCATCAAGTACAATATTCACTGGGAAATTAAAACTCAGAATAACTTAATTATTAAAATAATTAAATTCTTCAACATCATAGAAGCAATGACATATTACTTTTGCAAAGTGTTATAATTCACGATTATAAACTCTCACACAATTTTTCGGAGCCCCGCACCCCTAAACGCAAGCCTTAAGGTGCACGTTCGCTGTTTTGTCGCGAAACAGTCAAACACGAATCTTTATTCGGAAATATATTTTTCCAACGCGACTCTCTCTTCAATCATTTAATGAGATTATAATCGTGAATAATATTGTTTTCTATTGCTAATTCCAAAATATATGGATTATTTCCCCAGGGGGTCAAATTTTCGTCTAATTTCAAGGTGTTATCAGCGAAGAATAATCGAATGAAAACAGTATTTTAGGGATTTGTTTTCGTTTCATTATGCTATTAAGCTCTCAGACTTCGCGTAATTTATGAATATAAATTATTAAGTAGAATATATCAAAATACAAAAAGCTTCGTAGAAAATAATTTTGTCTAAATTCACTAAAATATACTCATAGAAATACGCAGGTAAGACAAAAAAGAAGTTGAAGAAGAAAAATCGACAAAAAAAAAATAAGAAAAATTTAGAGAACTAAGAAAACAAAAATAAAAATTCGAGGTATTGAAAGTTCTAGCAAAGAGAAATATAGATCAGATCTACCGTCTTTTTACTAACTTCCGCATTTTACTAACTTCATAAACGTGATCGGAATAAAACCATATGTAAAATTAACATTTACTTAGGAAGGCATTAATTAAAATAATTAATGAAATTTACGTAATACAATTCAATTGAAGGATTCGTGTACCAAGTAACATTGTGTGTATGCATTGCGGGATTCTTGTGATACATATAGGTTCAAATATTAGTAATTTTTCTTTTTTTGGGTATGATAAGGGAAAACAAAATATCTTTGGATAGGAATGTTCTTTTATTTATGAAATGGGAAGAAACAAATTACTTATCAAAAATGGAAAGAAATAACAAAGAAAAATTAAGGTTTGTTATTGTTGTAGGTCTTGGTTTTACACGTAAGAGTGACTTGAATTTCGTAAGTTGAGTATACTGGTGGGTCAATTAAAGCGAACACCTCAAATATTCAATTCAATTCGGCAGTTTATTTACAATATTTACTTATTATGTAAATATGCATATGGCGAGGTGCTAGCCTCTTTGCCTTCTTATGCCCTTTTATTAACTTCATTCTTTACCATTCTTTTGAGTTTGATACATCTCAAATACGTGAAGATACATAAACCTTGCTATGGATGATTAATTTGGTATCGGAGGGTTATATTAACTTCGTACGGAGTGGTCGCATTACCAAGTCTTCCACTTTTGATAGTAAAAACTCAAACAGCAGAGTTTCAAAGAAAATATATCTTACTTAGTTCTTGTTACAAGTTTAGAAAAAGTTGAGGAACGGCTGATATTTCAAAACAAATGAGCAATGAAATGAACGTGTCGTATCCTGGGTTTCCAGATACAAGTTCCTTCCGATGCATGTGTAGAAGATATACCACAAAGAAGTCTTTCTCCTTCGGATGTCCAGACGCATGCATATATCATCCGGTTGCACATAAGACAAGATCTGTCATTTCAACTGGTGCTAGTTCATTACACGCATCGACGGTGGTAGTTTATCACTCTATTTATTTTAGTATATTATTTGTTCAGGAACAGACAACTGAATGATGTTTTCCCTTCATGATTCAATAAAATAATGTAATATTTTTAACAAATAAAGAAATCTGGCGTTTAGGTCAAGTGAAACAATTCTTTTTGTTATGCCAACGTTTCGATATATTTTATATCTTCTTCAGGGCAGCAGCATCATCAACAAAAAATGTTTCATTATTAGTTTAAAGAATAAACTACAAAACACTAGAACCTAAAATAATATATATATATTATGAAAATATATATATCGAGATGTTATATAATATTACATTAATATACAATATTATCATATTATATTTTGTAAATTATACATACTTTTTCTTTGCACTTTTTAGAAGTCGAATTATAATAAGTAATATTTTTAACGCAAGAATATATACGAAGTACTTTAATTGCATATTTTATTATATCAGTTACGGTTTTTTGTGTTCTCGGTTTGACCAAGACCGGTTAGGAGATCAGACCATGGAGAAACATATTCTTTCTTCTCGCTCTCCTTTCTGTTGTCTCCGTAGCTGCTATTGGTATCATCAGAAGTTAAATAATACCTCTTCATTAAATTTATTAAATGGCATCGTAAGACACACTTCAAATTGTTAACGCATTCTGCCAGAAACAATTCATAAATATTAAGTAAAACTGAAATACTTTGAGGACTGCTACAAATATTACTTTATATTACATTCTGTGCTTTTGCATTTTGGGAAAAGAATGGATAAAGTTACCAGAGAGCGACTTTTTTTTGGTAAAAATGCTAAATTACATAACATGCGTTCGTAATATAATATAGAATGAATGCTAACCGCGATATTCCAGAGATTTAAGTATGCTAAACTGGTAAAATGAACACAACAAAATTATCTATCTCTTTTAAGTATGTAAATTTAATTCTCTTTATTTAGCTCGAGTGTCTAGAATTTGAATGTCTTGTAAAAGAATAAAATCAGGTGAACCCATTTAAAATGAGTGAAAAAATTTGAATCAATTTTTTAATAGCGTTTTCCATTTACTGCTCGGGGTGCGCATTAGAACCGGACAAATATGTCATTGCTCCCCTCTCCACTGGAAGAGTGTAGTATGTTAATAGAACTTATTTGTTGCATGATTCGAGCATGGCCATTGTTAGCCAAACGAAGGAATAATTATGTATGAATCACCCAGTCCCTCCTCTGAGAAAATGTTCAGAGAAAGTTCGTTTGCTCTCAGTGCGCGAAGAGTATGCCTCGAATGACACATGGAACTATCATATCACCACTCTGGTGCGACTTCTCTGTCACAGGTAACAACATTTTTGCACGCGGGGTGGACCAGTGCACATTCAGAGCGGCGAACGGGAAACGCCATCGTGCGTAGAGGTACTAAAATGTATATCGGGTTGCATCATAACCACTAAACTGTTATTTAGCAAACGTGGTGAAAATGTCTTTAACTTGGACGACTGTTTTAACTGTGAAAGCGGAAGTGTAAGGGTCGGGTTGTTTTGTTCCTAACGTGCCACTAAACAGGAGAACGCGGGATAGATTTATCGATCGACTGAACTGGGTGAGATTTTCAACTGGGGTTTTACTCGACCATTGCGGACTAATGTTGAATCCGAACATTAAGTTCCACAACAATCTTATTTATCTCTTCAATAAGTACGGAAATAATTGATGAACATTACACGCCAGTTCTATAATAAGTTTAACATTTCTGAATAACATGTCAGTGTGGATTTAAAAGATATAATTTCACAAAAATTACGAAATTCACAGGAACTAAGATATGTATACCGAGGTAGTATAATTTAGTTCTTTTTATTTTACTGAATTCGTCAATTACAATATTTTCACGTAAATAATTATTATCGAGACTAATACGGAATGTGAACATGGAAACGTAGTCCACTATGTCTTAAAAAAACTTCCCTTCCAAGAATTATACAAAAATAATATTATAGAAAATTATTTCATATAATAACTAATACGTCTTAACTTGAATAATTTTTAAAATAATTAAATTATATCAAAAGATACACAGTGGCGTGTATGTATAGTCAAGAACAGCACCATGAGGGTCTCCATTGTATTACCCCGACGGCAAATCCTTCTCTCCGACGGCCAATGGCAACGGCTCGCTTGAGTGTTACAACTGCGGTGCGACTTGTGCTAACATTGAGGTTCCCCGGGGGATTCACATAACCTGAGCGTGGCCAATCCCATCAGAGATCTGAGGGAGACCCTCCCACTCGTCTCCCTACAAAGCAGCATAAGCACACACATCTCGACCCAAGCTTCCACGCTCAATGCTTGGAACATCTACGACACCATTTCTTTAATACATATTCTCTAGCTAAACTAACCAACAATTTGTACGACAATATTCTATTTACTTTTATTTAGCAAGACTACTTTACCAGGACACTACTTCCTTCCCACTTTTTTCGGTTTAAATAAATAAATAAAATTTATTATCAAGAAAACTATTTAAAAAACTCTGTATGACCACGTGGAAGACAATAAACTAATTTACCTTCCGGAAGCAAGCAAGGGAACATCCCATCAATTCCGTTCAAGGACCCTGAGGCAGAGACGGATTTAACGTTTCAACACACTCCTAACAATAAAAATAGTTCAAATTTAGCATTGAACAATGTAAAGACACAACATCACACCACTTAATGGTAAATATAAGATAATGCACGATAGAGCATGACGTAATTCACGTACAATCCTCCAAGAAAATAGTTTCTACCAACATGATCAGACACATCAGCTCTGTCGATTGTCAGAGCTCAAGGAGTCACGTAACATCCGTTACAAATAAATCAGTCAAGTTTTAAATGCTGTTATCTCTGAAAGAAAATCGTGAAATATGAAATTTTAAGAAATCGCGACACAACTATTAATGCTCTGAAGTACGATACTTCATTTGTAAAATTTGCACTGAAATAAAAGGGTAGGGGTAAAGAAGAACATGTAATTTATTAGTTCCTTGAGTGGTTATTTATAACACGAGAAATAAAATTTTGTGTTATTAATTCATATTTTATACAAAAGTTTTCTATATTTATTTAATTTCTTTTAACATATATGAAAAAATGAAAGAATCACAAATTATGTGAAATTACGTTAGACAATACACGTGAAAAGAGAGGGAAAGAAAGATAGAGAGAAAAAGTAAAACTACAATACAGAAATGTGAGAGAAAGAAAGAGCGAAAGAAAGAAAGAAGGAAAGAAAGAAGGAAAGAAAGACGGAAAGAAAGACGTAGATAGAAAGATAAAGAAAAGAACCTATGGTATTAATATGAGTTAATACATTTCAATTTGATTGGAATCAATAAAAGGGGTTTGTCTTTTTTTATTTATTCATATCTGAAACGAAGTTTTCATATTATTGATCTCTGATTATATTTTTAGGTTGCACGATTACTACCAAATTGTTATATCGTGGATAAATATGTCACTAGAAGATGTAATTTATTTGTTCCTTAAGTAGTTTTATATTATTTATAACTCGAGAATTAAACTTTTGTGTTATTAGTTCATATTTGAGACAAACGTTTTCTATATTTATTTAATTCATTTTCACATATATGAAAAACTTAAGAGAATCGCAAATTATGTGAAATTACTTACGACAATACACATGATTTGTAAGCAATGAGATTTGATTTCTTTACTTCACTGTATAAATATAAGAAATTATAGGAATATTTATAAGTAATTTGTGATTCGAATTATACCAATTCCATACGATATCTTGCAATTATATTCAAATTCTGTTAAAAACTATATTTTATCACAGTATTACGCAAACGTTTTTTACAGAAACTCTAATATCGTTTACATTGCCTATGAAGACCTTGCGAGACAACGAATCTCGAGATGTCGTTTAAATATAGAGAATGGTAAAGTTTATTGAAGTCAAGAATATACAGAATATTTTTGTTATAGAAGTCCAAAATGTGTATAATAAAAAAATACAAAATATTTCTTTAATAGCGGTGTAATGAAACATTTTCTCTCGTTACGATTTACCAGCGGTACTATTAGACTTCCAAACATGGGCGCCGTTTCAAATAGACCTACGATTGGTCGAACGAAACTTCCCCTGTCGAAGGAGAAGCAAGAGGAGAGATCCGTTGCAAACCTAACAGATCCAAAACTGGTCAGAGCGTGGGACTTAGAAGAATAAATAGGCCCTTTTATGTTATCAGTAGTGTACCACCAATGACGGAGTCGGTCGTTACTGCTTCTTTGAGGTTCATCATCTGTGAATTGTTTTCTACCCAAAAGTTCCTTTAATTTCTGGAAAACGAGGTAATCACTTGGTACCAGATCAGGGTTGTAAGAAGGATGTCCAAAAATTTCCCACCTCAAACGTCGAATTTCTCGCTGTGTTTCTGCTGATGTATTAAGCCGGGTGTTGTCGCGGATCCGTAGCACATTTGCAGACAAGATTACACGTCTCTTGATTTATGTTGCACATCCAAGTCGTTGTAGAGTCAACAGACTGTTGTGTTGATAGTTTCTCCTCTAGGAGTGAATTCCGCATATATTAAAGTTTAATGGCAGAATACTACTGCGGTATTGAGAACATTTCGTTAGAATAAGTACCTCAACAGCTATGGTGACCACATTGAAAAATAGATTAAGGTCCTGTAACATTGTAAACAAAGTTTTCTATTGATATATTTAGTTATATGTTTCTTACTCCCAAATGTTCTCTGCTTTCTGGAAGCCCCTAGGGTAATTTCGTTGAATGTTTAGAAAAAAAATCATGTTTTCGTATGAGCCTTGCTAATGTTGTGGACTGTAGATTTTCGGCAATAGTTATCCGACCCGATAACTATTGCCAAAAATCGACAGTCTATCACATTAGCAAGGTAACACGTCCAACAGTGTGAACGGGTTTATTATTGTTTATCACATTTTCATTTTTTATATCATTAAAGAGAAAATGTTTGATAAGAGAAAAATATAAATACTTTCCAGTTTCTAATAAAAAAATTCTTTCGAAGACTAATATTTGTTGTAAGGTATAATTAAATTCCAATATAAAGGAGTATCTCAATATTATACTCATAAGAAATTTACGTTTCCACTATGTATCACATCAAATCGTACATGAAAAATCGCAGTTAAAGTTTACTCAGATTTATATTTCCATAAATAATTATTTTATTCTTGTGAATATCTCCTATCTCACATTTTAAAAATACTTTGACTGCGTTAATTTACAGCAAATAATTTTGATGATGAAGCTATAAAACTAGTATTGAACCCATTTCTGTACTACTATAACCCCATTAATGTGTATTTACGTTAAAGTATACAATACTATAATTTATTATTATTATTATTTTTTTATCTAACAATTTTTATCCATACAAAATGGGAACATTTGAGAGGAAAAATGAAATATTAACTTGGTGAAAGAAAAATTGAGTGACATGCAGTTTAGAGAAGCAGAGGACATACAGAAAAAGAAAATGAGACGAGTGGATGGATATTTAGAATACAAACTGAGGGAAGAAATACGAAAATGAAGGGAATGAGAGATGAGGACTAAAGAGACACGGAGAAGAGGTAAACCGAGAGGAGAAGGTGTGAGAGCGCAGGTGACAGATATTTGCACGTGAAATGAGCCAAAGATAAAGTTAGTGAGGAGCTTCGCAATGTTCTCGATGCAACAGTTCCGAGGAATCCACAAGCGGAATGCGAGTAGGAGACGTGCGCAAATTTACATGGCCGTCAATCTCCAACGCAACTGCGGTGGCGGGTAGGAGGCAGAGCAGAAATAGACGCATGATGACCGGAGACCGAATTGCTGCGAGCACAACTTCCCACGCATTTGCCTTCGAGTTATTTCCTCTGACGCATGCCAAAGCCATACGCGACGGTATTTCGAGGAGACGTAAATAGTGCATATGTATGCACTCAAATATCGTACTCCCCGAATCCATTTCATTCTTCGTACTTACAAAGTATTAGTATGTATGTAATCCTTTCGACCACGATAACGAGCGCTAGTGAGGCGCAATCCACGTTGGTTTAATCTTTGGAACCGCGGAAGGTTCCCTTCTCCATCATCCTGGTCCGGGTTTTTCTCCGGTTTTCCTCCGGGTAATGGCGAATTTTACATAGGGGAATGTCATTTAAAATTTTTATTATAATTTATCTCAATTTTTGACTACACATTAAAACTAAGTCTTATTTTGCAATAATAAATTGATAACAGTACGTGTTTTTAAATATAAGTATTAAATTCGCTACTGCCCTTGGATCCTTGATAGGAATTGATAAGATGGTCCTTTGCTTGTTTCCGGAGAGTAACTTTGTTTACTGCCCCCCATGTGGTCATACGCAGATTGCAACTGATTTTTTAACAATAAAGTTTACTTATTTCATGCCAGCTATGTGAGTGAAGAGCTACAAATTTTCCGGTCTCGAAGGGAATCAAACCTGGGGTATCTCCATGGATGGATCACTAGCTTTGAGCTGCCGAGGGGACCCTTTACAAAGTATTTATTACGACGTTTTTTGTTTTTACGAAGCAATTTGATAATATGTCTTTCGAGAAGATTAACTAACACACTGGATTGAGTAAAAGATTATTATTGATGAGTGCTCACACTTTATAGTGTAAATTTAACATGATATAATGATTCAGAAGTATGGAAAATCACTGAGAACGACGGCAATGTCCGCGTAAGCGGCTTTGGATAACACGCAATGTTGACAGGGGCGTACCCACGGAGGAATATGTGAGATCATTCCCTCCACCGAAAATAAAATAAATTTATCTTCTTATTGTGTGTTTTCCCAATATTTGTATGCATACTCACACACAATACACACATTATAATTCTCTACATATGCACATATATAATACACACCCATATATATTTTTCGGGAATATATTTTTGTAAAATCATATATATTTCGGTAACACATGTATTAAGTATGTATACATAGGTTATCCTTCCCTCGAAATAAAATCTTCGGTACGTCCCTGAATGTTGAGGATAGTAAGACTTCTTTTTCTTTCCCGTGTTTAATTAATGTGTCATTATAATGATAATTATAATAGCAAAAACGTCGTAACTTAGTAATTAGTATTGTAATAGCCTATGTATTAGTATTGGAATTGTATTAGGAAATGTATTGTAGTGTTTTAGTTGTGTAACTAAAAAATGGAACCTCAAGAGTACTTTTGGGTTCTCAGGCCGTGTATCGAGCCAGGCGACTCCAAATTTGGGGACGTCACCGTCGTGAGATGGTTAATCAGAGGGAATTTTCACTGGAATTACTCTTCTAGTAATAGCTGTAACCTCCAAAGCCGTCATAATATTTCCACACATAAAATAGATTTTCGTAGTCGGAGCAAGATGTGCATGTTAGAGAGTAAGGGGCTGGAATCTCTGAAAAATACGAGACTCAAGACTTTTCACGAAAGACAAAGAGAGCATTATCTTATCTTTTCTAAAAATTATCAAAAGAATGTATGATTATACCTAGGAGGATTTCTACAAAGAATGAATACGTTTTAAAATGTAAGCGGAAGACATAAATTAGCAATTCAATTAGTACATTAAGATTAACGATAGTAAAAACTACAAGAAATTCTTTAAGTTCTGAAAATACAAATGTTTGATGGCTTATGATTTTGTCACTATGACTTGAATACGTTTCATGCTATGCATTACATAATCAAACTGATAGAAGAGAAAAAACGAAAACAATCCTCATATTTCATGTTCTCGTCACAATCTGGCCATGATAGTTGAATTTCCTTAGTTCTGAGCGGAGTTAACGTATGTTGTAGTTCCTTTATCCTTGCGTAATTTTGCACTTTTAATTGGGACATGTATAAATGTCATTTTTAATTTAAAAACTAGGCATTAAATAAATCACAAAATTTACGCAATACTCATCAAAAAGCTGAAAAATAATTATGGAATGTATATCAGTACTGTATGCACAGTGCATGGAACTTCAGAGCTCTGTGTGCGGACTCCCAGTTCCATCAACGATTAATTAGAATTGTGTTATTTAGATAGTACGTGACTTCAAATCTAAGCCCTTTTCAATTTACTTGTATGAATGTTTGATGCGATACACAGCACTAGGCAATCAAAATCACGAGTTCGCATGCTGAGACGTACTCTAACGGGAAGTAACACATCCAATCTACACTTTAAAAATAATCTATCATGAATTTAATCATTTAATTGCAGTGGTCTCCAGCAATAGGTAAATGTAATTTTTCTTTATTTGAGTTACGTCCGTTTAAAGTTTCTAAAATGTTTTTCTGTGATAACATTGGCATTTAATTGAAAACCTAAAAACCTTGAAAAATGATGTTATTTATGAATGTTAAAAATGAAGGAAAAGTAGCTTTAACTCGTCGAATTTTTATTATTTTATCCTATTCATGTAAATCCTTAACTTTGTACTCGTATAGTATTCAACTGGTTATTACTTTTTTCTTTTAGAATTTGTACGAAAATTTTCATTACCCGATTTGATTCGTTTAGACAAAAGGAAACTTAGCAAAAACAAACATTTATGACAAATTATTTCATTTCGTTTCAAAAAGTGCATTTATCTGATTATTCCTGGAAGTCACTGATATAATGATTAATTATGATTCATTTATATTAGCAGTTTATGTTTCACTCAGACCAAGTGTGCTTTTAATGAGACATAGAAACCGTAAAAGTGGCATATGCACATGAGATGGAGTTCATATCGAGGACATGTTTGCAAACGTCGTTAGATTTACTCACGCCTGATTAAGTGAATCGAAAGACCAGCGAAAATAAAGGTACAGACCAGTTTCGCTAAAATAAACTGATTAGAAAAAGAATACTATTTAATTAACAATATTGTGCTGGAAGTGGGTGGATCTTCATACCAGTTACGATCTGAATGTATGAAGCACACAAATATCGAGAAAAAACAACAAACGTAAATGTAAAATGTTGAGTGAAGACGTTCCTTGTTCATGAGAGTACGGACTGTAGTTAGTATCTCATACTTTGGTGCATTGGAAAAACATCTGACGTTCCACTTGTAGCATGTAGCAAAAAATTTCACTCTCCAGTTGGATGAGCAACCATCGTGATGTTGTCACGTATCTATATTACAAGTCCCTGTTGTAGACGTAAGGGACGGGAACTTTGCTTGATCAACACATTTCCATCTCACGCCTCTACGGAGTTACGANGACGTTCAAAATGGCTCAAAAAGGAGGACACGCCTTCTGCTGTTCTGTGTGTTACGGCGCAGTGTATTTCTATCTAGATTCGAATTATACACGCAGCTGTTTTTCACGCAGACAGTTGCATAGAAGAGACACAAAAGATGTTTCTTTTGTTCCCTTGGGTAATATCTTTACTCAAGTGTGACTTCATCAGTGTAATTACAGTTACATGTAACATGTTCCACTAACACTGGTACGGTTGGTCTTCCTAAAATTTGTATTGGGCTCAATAGAAAGCAGTCATATTTAAATATCAAAATTTGAGGTGAATTCCTATATTGTAGAAGGTATTATGATATATAATTACACATGTTTAAAAATGAGGAAAAATAAGGTATTTTGCTCTCTATTTCCATGAAATATGTTGTAATTTTTTTATAAGCAGTTAGGGTAAGATGAAAGCGCGCACTAATTCACTGCCTGTTTATTCAACTCATCTTTTACAACACATAATCTCGAAGGATTAGCCACGTATTTGGAACTAAAATATGTCTTGGAGAAACATCCTATAAATTGTCTGACGAAACCACGTCGGATGATAAAATATCTGATGACCCTGCTAGTTCAGAAAGCAATGGTGCATATTTAACAATAAATGGGTATTAATAAAGCGTGAAATGTGTTAAAAATGGGGCCAATATATAACCAGGCACAATATCATGTTGAAGAAAATATAATTTCCGCTGTGACATTGGAATGCACTGTCATATACGCTGTCTCTTGAATGGTCACTAAACAGTGATGACGTCAGTATTAATTTCCATCTTCTCATTTCCGGACATTAAAATATTTTGTTGTTGTTTTTGAAACGAGTAGCAATTCCAAAAACTACAAAATACTTTAAATGACCTTCGGTTCACAAAGTGTTCAATCGGAATGTTAAATAAGGTCATATTAGAGCTTTTCCCGTTTATTTTGAAAAAGAATCATTGAATGGAATTTTTAGCTTCAAACACTTTATTTAAGTCACTCTATCTTTTTCTGTTTCCGGTTAGGGTTCACTCCCGGAAACGGACGTACTCAGAAATGAATGAAAACATCAGGTCAAAAATGATATCTCATTTCCTGTAGCTCAAACGTGCGGAGGCGTAATTACGAGACAAATTCCCCCCAGCGGACTTACATCTAGTAAGTATGTGTTTGGCAAACGGTACCGCGAGCTGAGTCTGGCATTACTTCTACTTGTGCAATGCTCCTTCCTTTCTCTTTCCTGACCTCCCTTGGTCACCTCTTGTTCTTTTCGATCCCGACGCTAGGGTATCTTTCATTTTCCTCTTTCTTCCTTTTTTTATTTTATTTTTATTTTTTAATGATGTGTGTAATGTTTTGAGATGTTGGTATTTGAGTTTTGAGTTGTAATTCAGGAGGGATTTTAGTGGGTATGGTTGAGTCTTTCGGCGAGTCTCACACGCGAGGAGAGTCATGTTGGCTCTCCGTAGTGCGTAACTGCATTTTCCCTATATGTACAGAATTTTAGGACTCTAATGACCTAGATGTCTACGANCCCCCCCCCCCAAAAAAAAAGAAACAAATTGGTAGCAGCACTTTCAATTATCGTTGTTGTAGAGTCAAGTCCCTAGAATAAAAAGAACTTCTAGACGGTTAACAATCAGTTTTGGTTTCATTAAAAAAATTGATTTTGAAATAATATTATCATAAATTAAATAATTTAATCCAAAATATAAACCTATTTCAGTCATTTTTCAATCAAAATTAACCAAGAAGTCTCTAAAATAATAGAGAGCTGATATGTTTACTCAAACGAGAGGCATTTATTTATAACAGTTAAAGAACGTTATACTTATTACTTATGAGGAGTCTGCCCGTGATGACTCAAGTAGTAAAGTACAGTTGAACTCCATTTTCCGAATCAATAGAGACCGGACCCGATCCGGATAATCAAAAACCGGATAATTGGATTTCTTACAATAAAAATATTATTGTAAAGTAAAATGTTGAAGAGGAGAAACAAAAATTGACGATATAAATTAAAAAACAATTCATTAATATAATAAGTCTATAATGGTATATAACTGTAAAAAATAACATTATTTTCGTGTAGTGAAATAATATTTTTTTCTCATCGATCCGGATAATTGGCAATGCGTGTGATTGAATTTCAGATAATTGTATTAAATGAAGCATTTCATTCATTACATTTCAGCATTTCATACTCCTGACTGGTACTGACCAAAATTACTTTTGCGACTGAATGTGATGGGTAAATGGAATGAATATAGATTATTCAATCCTATGATCTCTGAATACTTGAATATTAGTAATGCAAGGTGTTAATGAATCCATGTTGACCAAAGGAACATTCTTTGATCAATCATTTCAATAGGGTGGATGGTAACAGAATGCATATTGAGTTTACTATTCCTCGAAAGAATATGCAGAACCCCTATTCCTCTTCGTCGAATAACATTTTCTTCTCCACTCACATTCCGACGCGCTGCTGTGTCAGTCGGCAAATGTGCATTCATTACCTGCACATCTACATAACTGTCCTTTTCCATTCGAAGCTCAAAAGCGGATGCGCGGATGCGCAGATGGTGATCATCACTTCTCTNTCAAAAGCGGATGCGCGGATGCGCAGATGGTCTCATTCCGAAGTATGGAGTGGATTTTGTATTATTATCGTTTCAGTATAAAGTATTTAAATAAAAGGGTCGATATATTCGTTGTTTATTGCTAAGGAAATTCTTTTATACTTATTATGTTATGTCGAATGAAAATGGGAGACGGAACAGAGATTCCAACTCAGGACCTTCACCTTAGCGCGCTGATCCACTATCAACTGCGCCACCCCGTTCGCATCTGGGCACAATCTACCAGTAACATTCAACTTGTGAAACCCACAAGCCTCTGAGGTGATCTCATAGAGATTAGTATCCTCATATGAGACTCCCTTAGGAAGCACTTGATTGTGGGTCGATATTTTTAGGAAAAACATCGTTTTATTGAAAAGTGTAATATTGTATTTGGTCTCTTTCATTGTCTGTAGTCCATTAATAATGATTTAACGGTATTTGTTATGACTGCTAAATGTAAACGTGTGTTCGAATGATTAAGAGATAGACGTAAAAGTTCATTTAAACACCATAATCATCATTATTGAAATGTATGAAAATGTACAAACAATTATACTGAAATGATTTTAAATTTATTATCAAGAGTTGAAGTAACTTCAGGTAGTAGATAAACAGCCCATCTTTGTCTGCATAGTAAGACAATGAAATTAGTAATACAATAAGTTGTTTGCTCCTTGGATGCTTACCCTCTCCACAACATTGGGTGTACCAGAAGAATCCATTGCAGTGTTTCCTATAGATTCACATGAGTTTTCGCTCGTAATGTTTAAATTTACTTGATAATGGTACTAATGTTATGATTTAATTAGTTTTTAAAGTGTTCTATATTTTCTTAAGTATTTTATATCGTGATCTGTGGAACCAAGATGTATTTCCTCTAGATATACTCTAGATAACAAATTGTCTACTTTAATAGGCCGATATTTATCAATTTCACAGTATTTAGATTTCGATTGTCTTATTCTATTTTAACAAGATCATTCAACCTATTATATTTCTTAACTATAGACAATCAATCAATTAACTTACAGAATTACTCTTTTCTAAATCTTCATTTAATAAAGATGTTACAGGTTCTCTTTCATTAAATACAGTTGATTACAAGTTCGCCTACGATTCGAGGTTTATTGACCTCATCATCAGGACTCTTTATTACTACGGAGGTGTATTCAGAAAATGAGAAGCACTTGACAGAAAAGGTTGAACATTTTCAATCTTCTAACATGTTTTTAATTGTACATAAATTAAAATTTTGTTAATAAATGAAATGTTCTACATCTCCGTACTAATAAAGAGTCCTGTTGATGAGGTCAATAAACCTCGAAACGTAGGCGAACCTGTAATCAACTGTATTTAATGAAAGAGAACCTGTAACATCTTTATTAAATGAAGATTTAGAAAAGAGTAATTCTGTAAGTTAATTGATTGATTGTCTACAATTGAGACATATAGTAAGTTGAATGATCTTGTCAAAATTTATCAGTTTCATTAAAGGTAATAGATTTTTTTTTAAAATAGTGAACTCTATTCTGTACTATCAGAAACATGAGCGCATAAGATACTTCCCGTCATCAATGGGTACATCAATGATATACCGGACTTGCTTCTAACACAACCGAGGAAATAATTTTGAACAAATCGCGACGCAAATAGCTGAGATACGGCACTCTATTTATTTCACAACGAATTAAGCGCTGGTCATACCTTATCAGGGAAAGATTGAATCTAATCAAATCATTGGATTCTCTTGTGCAGCCCTCTGACGCAGAGTTATATCCGAATGACTAATTGTAAGCAACATTTTTCACTCCGCGTTGACAACGGTGTTGGAAGCTGCAGTGGTTAGCAATATCGGACCGGTGAAATAGGAGAGGATTCCCATTTTCGCTCGACGTGACATTTTTCTTTATTTATTGGATTTGCAATAATTCGTTCCGTTGACGTTTGAATTGCTCATCGCGTTGGTTCCCACTTCTCCTGCCGGAGAGCGTCTATCAGAGAGGCACACTGGACGCGCATTGATCAAGTTAATGATACAGCTTAATGCTAATACGACAAATATATACATGTGTCAATTAACAATAACGTAAGAGTAATTCAATATTCTACGTTATACAAATTTTTCCTTGCGTGGAAAAGTAGTATTGCGGATTTCTTATATAGACTCGCTAGGCTTTAGGAGTGGTATCTACTGAAATAATTAATTGGACTTAGCGTTATTTAATAGTTACGATTTATACACATTCCTTTCCGAATAATCTACAGTTTTGATAATAATACTTACTTCTGAAATAGTTTTTGTTGTTGTTTATGAAATACAATTTTGTTGGTATTATGTTAATTTTACTACACGTACCGAACTATTTTTATTGTTAGGAGTGTGCTGAAACGTTAAATCCGCTTCTGTCTTAGAGCTCTTGATCGGAATTGATGGAATGGTCCCTTGCTCGCTTCCGGAGAGTAAACTAGTTTATTGTCCTCCACGTGGTTATAAGGATTAACTGCCTTTTTTACTGTAAATTTATTTATTTTTTATTAAGCACAATATTTTTAATAAAATATTATTTTCCAACACAAGTGCTCAATTTTTGTCTACTGAGCCTACTGCTACCCAGGATCGAATACATGTGGTAGTTTCCGTCTTAAGAACCAAAGTGCCCAGGTACGAGTACCGGTGCTACCTGAAGTCTTAAGATATGTTGAAGGAGAATGTTCAACACATACAGTGCCGACGCTTTGCCATCGCGCATAGTAGTAGTTATTGGGAGGTGAGAGTACTTTTCTAAAAACATTAGCATATTATCGGAATATATTAACTTAATTCGCGCTCGTATAGAAAATGGTCCCCATAGAAGCTAGATGTTAGAAATTAAAATTATTTTATCTTGTGTTGACCGATAAGAGGGCAAACACATGGAAATGTTTTTGGTTAGGCTAGTAGTAGCCAGCTTGCGCGCGGGTGCAGAGAGCGTCGGCACTGTTGCGAGAGCTATTAGATCTGTTCAGATATTCAATTAAGTTACGACAATGTATAAATTGCAAATAATAATAATAATAATAAATTGAGATATATACATCATCAAAGAATTATTAAGAACGCAATGAATAACATTGTCAGAGAAATCATAAAGAGAAAAAGGGAAATATAATCGGTCAAATTGAATTCCAATAACTACACTTCACAACAGCTTAAAAATGAGTGGTGGTGAATAAGAATTGATTTTACAATAGTCTGAAGCTACACACGTAGGCCTCGAACTAAGGTGGTTGAGTGTAATTAAACGTATTAGATATAACCAGTTGAAACCAACATATGCATAATTATTTCGAAGCTAGAATTCGACATTCTTAGAAAATTTGAGTTAATTAATACGATAATTTCTCCAGAATTGGAATAATTACTAGTTAGAAAATACGAACTACACACACAAATTCAGAATATGTTATGAATTTTTTTTAATTATGGAGATTTCAAAACCATTGTAAAAGAAAATGATTCATATTATTACCTGCAAGTAGTCAGAACTTATCCAGTTCGCCGTGACCATCCGTTAGGAAAATCTGCAAAACAAAACAACATTACATAAATATTTCATTCCATAAATACAATTAATTAACATGAAATGGCACCAACTTTTATTTTGTGTGTCATTCTTTACTTACCTGATGAATATATTTTCCGGTGTGCATTTTTGTAATGGATTTAATTTATTATTTAGTATTTAATATCCCTAAAGGCGTGAAAATTTTAATACCTACATCCATTGTACACATAAATAATTTTAATATCGACATTCTTCGTAGTTAAATATGGAACAACGAAGTACATTGTAATAAATTTTTCAGAAAAACAATTTACTAGGGCTTTTGTTATAACTTACTGAATTTGTTATAATTATTTTGTATGAGTTAATAAGTTACATCGTATTACTTGAACAGAAATTATTTTAAAGATATTTATCTACACTATTTTATACTTGTGATACAAATTTGATAAAAATGGCCGTTTGTGTATAATGGGTAGCGAGGACACATTCAATAATTATAAATCTATTTAATATGTTTAATAAGAAATATGACTTTACAAAAATATTACCAAATCAACTGAATCAATGAGGAAAAATGAAGAAAACAGTATTTATGTTTTGGCTGAATTTTCTGATCACATTTTTTTGGGTTGTCTTTATTACAAATCGAACATTTTAACAAATAATTGTAGAAGACGTTGTAGTACCATTTTGAAATTACAAACATTTCTTTTAGAAAAGTTAAAAATAATTTTCCCACATTATGGAAACGGAGTTCATTAACAAATCTAAATTCATGAATATAAATTAAAGATGCATCATTTGAGCGTATTGACGAGAGTAAGAAACGTATTAATTAAGATAGTTTGACGTGCTATATCATTAAATCAAAACCGTAGAAAATAAATCAAAATTCGCATTATATTTCCATTTTGCACATAGTAAAGAGTTTATGATTTTATGTCAATCCCTCTGTTTTTGATTGCAACCTTTATTATTTGGCAAAATTATTTCTTTTGTTTAGTCAGATATATTTTGCTTGTGTCAACTTGGTTCCCTATAATTTGAATGTTATATCGCAATGGAACCATTTCTGTATTCATTACGAAATCCATGGCCACTGTTTACTAATTGTATAAGTGTTTTTAATCACGATAACCGTGACAACCATGACTGTAGGGGAACAAGTCGAGTCAGTTGATGAAAGACGAGAAAGAAGATGAGGTACAGCGAATGAGGCGTGGTTTGAAAAGACGGATTAATACACTCAGTGATGCATTTTTATTCTTAATACCATCTACATCCAATACCATCTATATTTTTTATTCTTCTTTCCTCACCCCAGTATTTTCTCATGGGAGGAGATTCTCTAAGTATAATTATCTCCATTGAGATATTACCACACGTTTCTCAATCAATCCTCAAAATTACTTAACCCATTCAATTTTGTCTGTTTTTTAGTTCAAAATAGTTGTATATTATTTTATTTATTGATCTCTCTTACCCTGTTCCTCAGAACGTAGCTATTATCAGGGTTTGCACGCCTTATCGACAATATCCTCTCTTAATATTATCAACATCCTCCTCTATTGATTTCATAATCTTTTTCTGAACTTTTCTCATTCGCTTCCTCTTTTCCTTCTTTGCCTCTGGACTGTTTTATTGAGACCGCACTCTTTAGTCGCATCCCCTTTCTTAACTCGTGGAGATCAAGTGCGTCCACTACCTAGCATCTTTCGTACCACTCGTCTTACACGAAAATTCCGACGCAAATTCTTCGAAATCAACGAACGTCTTTTCGTTTTCTATATATCGTCCCCAAGTTTGGGGATTCAATACACCTTTTCGTTTCACTAGCTACTACCTTCCTAGTTCTTTAGCATTGATTTCACAATCATAAAGAATATGCTCCACTGTATCAGCCCCATCAGCAATATAGTTTATTAGGCAATACCAACCTTTTAGTACGCACCATTCGACATACTACCCCGAGATATTAAGGTATATCGCCAACGTAAGGTTATATCTTTTTTTTCCTCCTCGAGTGTTTATTTCAGTTGCCATATTCTCGCGTAGGTTCTGGGGACAGATTTTCGCGCGGAGCAGATTTTCGTATGACCAATTTCTTATGAACGAGACGTTAGAACAACGTAAGTAGCTGTATCACTGGACCTTACTTAATTCTTTTATAGCTGCTCTCCTTACGATAAGATGTCATGTTTGTAGAATTCTTATCGGTAATAAATAATGTTCATGAGAATAATTCGGAACCACTTATCTCTGACATACGCAAAATGACTGACGTACGTACACAGCGAAACTTGAAAGCACACGGAGATTATATTTACGGAGGTTGAGCGGCTGCTACGTGATGACACAAACCAAAGCTATAGAAGTTATACTTGGTATTGAACTTCTTGACCAGTGTCGTTCACGCTAGCGCTCGACGGAGTCGGAAACGTTTGCTCCGGTTGGCAGTTCAAATCTTGAGAGCGCTGTACGCAAAAAAGTTCGGTCGCGGCGTCACACAGAATCCCAAGAATATCGAATTAGTGAGGGGATTTAGACACTATGTTGTTAGTGATATTGGAGTGAACTAAATGATATTTTCACAAAAACTAATAATACAAATAAACAACTGAAATTCGCTTGTGTAAAAGAATTTCCATTATAACTAATCTTATAACAGATAAAATTTGTCAATAAAAGTAAGGGAATCAAACATGCCCAAAATATGTATTAGAAAAATGGTATATATTTGTGTTACTTTTTCTACAGTTTTTTTTGCTATATAAGTCTTTAATATTTGGTGCACATGATTGAGTGCAAGTTTGTCTCAGAACACATTTTAAATTATAATCGGTTAAGGAACTTTTAAGTTTAGCTTTCCACATTTTCATGCGGTAAAATATCACTACCTTCCTTTCTTCAATTTTGTATTTTTATACTCTGATTATAAAACCATTGTAAATTAAACTTCTTAACATGGTTTAGTATTTTGTAGCACGCCGGACATTTGGCATATCTCTCACAATCTACAAAAATAAATCAATATTTCTATTCAGAGTTAAAAGATGACGAGGATTTGCTTTTGGAGGAACATCACGCTTCTTCCGACTTATCGCAGGAGTACACACCTGACATGACGACTCAGGGGGATGCTCTTTCCGTTCGCTCCAGCTGTTTGTCCCACTGCTCGGGACTATTTGCTCCCAATTTTTTTTTCTTGGGGCTCTAGGGCTCGCCAACATCAAGGTCATTTAGAACCCTTATTTGCTCCCAATTGGTCTATGTCTTACTTTAGCTACACACTATAATAATTTGTGGCTGCGCTATTGTCTACGGAAAAATGGACAAGCTCAAATTGATACAGAGAGAATCAGATAAGATGAAAAGGGTCGTCAAAAAAACAACAAGAAAATTGAAGAGTACAAGACAAATACGATGGAAAAAATCAATTAAGGACAAAATTCATACACATACATAGAAGACATAGGGCAAAAGGCAACTGGTATGATCCAGCAAAACAGATAAAAGAAATTATAACAGGGTATGGTAATTTCGGAGTCTATCTGAAGAGATTTAGAAAAAATATTGGCAGCACATGTATAAATTACGGTTTAAGAGTAAAAATGGTGACGAGGCTGGTTTCTGCAAAACAAGAAATACAGGAAAAATACATTAGTGAAAAAGGAAGGTCTCGAATGATAATAAAAATGTAGACTTGCATATGTATTTATTGCTTCGAGGTGTTTATGAATAACATGAGTTCGCTCTGCAGAAGGAAAAATGACAATAACATGTGTTGCAATTTATTAACATGTAAATTTACGAATTAACAGGCATAAATTTATCACCCGACTTACGATATTTTATGTATGAAAACTCTTGCTCCAGAATAATAGTACAAACATTTTTGCAAGTTTCTTTCCTCAAATCTAAACAACTTCTCGCCATTCACTTGCAAAACGACTTACATTCTTTTACAAACATTTACTTGTTAAATATGGCTTATACCGTACGAAAGAACTCAGTGGTATTATTCACCTAACCCAATTTACACTTGTACTTTCCTAGCTGTATCAAGATAAATAAATAAATAAATAAATTTATTGTCAAAAAACAGTACAAACTGCGTATGACCACGTGGAGGAAAAAAAACTAATTTACTCTCCGGAAGCAAGCAAGGGACCATCCCATCAATTCCGATCAAGGGCCCTAAGGCAG
>NNCF01125993.1:8653-65767 GCA_002313205.1 Laupala kohalensis | reverse complement strand
GTAATGCCGTAACGTAAATGGGAGTAAACGTTTGCAAAATATACGCAACGGGAAATACGTGGACTAACTGCGTTAACTAAGATTCGGAATGCGTAACACAATTTGCTTAATTGGGAATTAAGATTGTGAACGTGACTCGCAGTTCTAGATACATACGTAACATGCTTTTTGGTGCGTATTTCGAATTTTTAGCGCATTATTTATATTTTTGTGCACATTTTCCAATTTTTAGTCTATATCGACCCTGGCTGTAAAAAATAAAATGAAATATTTCAGCAACATTTCGTGCATGATTACACACGGAGTGACTCACAACTCTTTAGCTCATACCAATCCAATGATCTGTCTCCCAGAAGAGCGCACTTCCTGGACTAATTGCTTTTCCCAGCATTTCTCTCTCGTGCGGAGTGCATCCGCCCGACGGCCGATAGAGGGATGGGAAATGGACCTTGGATCCGTCACGGCACTGAACAGCGCACGATCCCTGCTGCTTTATGGATGCCCCTTGCGGGACACCGCAGCGTGAGGCACGGCGGGCACGCGGGGTCCGGCGTTGCTGGGCACGAATGGAACAAGTGGAATGAGGTGGATGACAATAAAAGGAATGATAGATTACATCGTTAGGTAACGCTGCGCAAAACACTTGGATTCTATGGCAGAGTTGCAATTGGAACGTAAACAGGCTTCAAGATTATGTAAAACTAGGATATCCCTCTTTAACACTACTTTTGTTAGATTTTTCAATTAGCAATTTATTTCTTGTGTACACGGTCCATATTGACAACTTTCAGTCAAATGGAAATCGTGACCCGTTTGCCTTCCACAAATGTTCAAGGAACTATTTCAGGACAAAATTAGATACTAATACATTATTTTTTCTTATTCTTTTTTTCAAAAATATTGAGTTTATTCTAATTACTTTTGGATTTATTTAGATTTGTAAAAAGTACTGAGTATGAAATATGTGAATAAAACTTGAGCAAAGTACAGAAGAAACATCCTGAAACAACTTGTGTGGTATAGAAAGAACGCTCAGTTGCAATTGCTAATGTAGCACCTGGGGATAATATAAAGCTTTCACTTTATGTATTGTTTGATTCATCCATTTGGAAAGGACCGAACACGCTAGTAACTGTATGTGTATGTATTTCTTCTTTCTAGAAGTGTGACGAGTGCTAATGAGGCCCAACTCTCTATGAAAGATTTTGAGGCGAACAGCGTCCAGATGAAATCTAGATTGCCGAGTCCGAGTATTACAACTGCTGTGGTAAGCCGCAGACAGTAGACTTTACAATCACAACCATATGAACTGAGACAGACGTGGAAAGCTACAAACATTTCTGTCCTCGGCGGGACTCGAACCCGGAATATCTTCTTGGCTTGCCTTGAGCTATCGAATGGGCCAATAGTTGTATATTTAAAACGTAACGGTGAAATAGGAATATGTCGCACTATTGATTTATTAAATAAGAAATAACAGTACCCGTGCCTTAAGTTCAGGAAATATCATCATGGTTCATGCAGCGTCAATTTCAACTGTCCATAAAGACTTGTGATCACAAAGTTAAATCGTCGCTAAAAATGAAATTTACTTATGTAGCCTGCGATGGCTACGCGTATTGACAGATAAAAATTAATGTGGGCGCATATTATCCGACCAACCAGGAACATCACTACTTTTGTGTTCGAAGGAACACTTAATTCACACTTCTCTAACATTGGCCCGTCTAGCTTCGATACACAATATATTTCGATAACCCGAGCAAAACAAAGTTTTACAACATAAGGTATACTTTATAAGGTATTACCAAATTAAACGAACCTTAGAGTTAATGTGAATCATTATAGAAGTATATAAATAGTTTCACCTAAATTTTACACTAAATATTTTAATATTTATGTCCAACTGCGAAATAGACATAAATTTGATACCCGCATGCTTAAAATTTATGATCCATTGTTCATGTCACATCTAAAGTTTTGATAACAACGTCGCAATTAGCGCATAAACGTTAAAGTTATGTGTGTAACTGCGATTAAACAAGTAGTATATTGGTAATTGTTGAGCAAGTGCGCCCATGCAAGGCGCTCGTTAAGCGATTATTGTTCATGTGAATGTGGGCAAACACAAGATGCGTATCACGACCATTGTCAGGGGTTTTAACATATCATCATGTAGGAACTCCCGCATCACACAATTTCTCAAAGTTCCATGTAAAACCAATGTAGGTATGACAGAGCACACTAAAAGGAACGATATTTTTAAAGCCCCAATTTAAAAAAAGAAGGAACGAAAAATGATTAAGTTACACAGGTCCGGAAGTGTCTCCTAATACGGAAAAGTGTGAACAGCGTCGTATTAGGTGAATTAAGAAAGTAGTATAAGTGTTCAAATTTCAATAACAAGTGACACATAAATTCGACCCATTAATAGCAATACAACNCTCGAGACTCCAGGTAGAATATATTTTTTTTATATTGCATTTGTAAATGGGAAATGTAGCGTGCTACTCAGGCTTATCTACATGGAGCGATAGGAGTTAGGAGTTGGGTGGTGGGTCATCGTTCGTTGGTGGACCGCTTAGCTGGGTTTTGCCAACAACTTGACCCATGTGGAAGGGTTAGTAGAAGTGGTTAGTTATTAACATCCGAAAACTAACAGTACAAGAGCAATTTCACACCAAATTTGCTTAGGTTGTATAAACTGTGTTCATAAAATCTGTTTTGAAATATTTATGTTCAAAAATCAAATTTACATTCTTTGAAAACATTAGAAGTATATTTGGATTTTTTTTTGGAAAATTTACATTTAAATTATTTCAAAGTTATTTTTAGAGAAATTTTTCAGTGACCTATTTTCAGCATGTTCTTCAGACCAGTCCATTCAACCCTAACTCACTTAATGTGGAAGTTATCACATGTGGTTAAAGGATATTATAGAGAAATAGACTGATTATTTGAATATATTATTAAAATATATTATGAAAGAAGCACAAGTAACGTTGTATGGAGTCTCAGCAAACATATTGTCAACAAAAGCAAATAAAATGAATTGGTGACTGATGTTGCCGATCGCTTTAAGTTTAAACATATTCAAAAGTCTTTCCAATATAACGCGAGATAACTTCATCATTACCCTCATGGACGTTGGCTACACTGTGCACAAACTCTGTACCAACATCAATCTAGTTACACTGCCATTGAAATTAATTAATGATTCATTGTCAAGAGAGCAGTTACAAACTGCCTATGATTATGTTGAGTACAATAAACAAATTTACTGCTACTACCTTGCAATAAAGTAATGAGTTTCCGATCATTTTTTCTTAGGTTAAATTTTCTCTGAGTAAAGAAAACTGACTTTAAATGTAGCGTGGTATTTGGGTGTGAGTCTGATTTGCATCTTTATTCTAGAATAAACCACTTCACGGTATTGGATGTTGCGATTCGAGGCCGAAATTATTGACACTTTGATTGTTGTAGGAAACGAAAACTAACCTCCTAATCGGATATCACAAGGAGCTCTACACCTATCTTAAGAAAATTTTAAATGAACAGTTTTTTCACTCGGAATGCTTTGCAAAACCTCTATATGTTGCGCGCAAACCAGCAAAAATCTCTACGTGCACCTTTGAGATTACACTTAGTGGTACCGAGAAAACTCTGCGGGAGATAATAATGTGTGATCTTAACCAATATCTGTTGTGGAGGGACTAGAACTGTCCTATGAGATCTCCTTCCATAAGTGTCCCCCCTCTCCCTCATGAAATGATGGTTTTTGATACCATTTCTCAAAGATTACGCTTCCCTTCTTTGTAAGTTTTGCAAACGAAAATTACAATACCAAAGCAAGTTTATGATAGACTCTCTTCGAAGGCGAGTTGGTTGAGAGATTTATGTGATCCAAGTCACGAGAAGATTGAAAGTTTACACGTCATCACACCATAAAGGATGGTCCCCAGTCCGTGATCCGTGGGAGAACCTAAACTCCGAGCGGGCGAATTGTATTACGGTACGAATTGAGGTTCACCCCACCGTGAACGGGATTTAACGGCGACGCAGAGTTAATGGTGATCGTAGGGGTCACTCTGCTTCATGCTGACGCGGCACAGGGTGAGTCGATTCCACTAATTCCAAGACGTGACCTGAGCAACTCATCAAATATACTCAAGACTAGTACTTCATTATATGTTAAATGACATTGTTTTCATTAATACACACCGAATTAATATGAATTGTGAGAGTCGGCACATTATGTATTCTATTAGGTTTGACATGGAAACCTTCTCGATCTCAGTTCATGGAATTATTAAGAACAGCGACACATTAGAGGGAAACTAGGAACTATACATAATTCGAATCCAATTTGTATTTTAAACCAAATAACACCAATAGTACATCTTGTTATTACATTTCCATTTTTATCACAAAAAATTCGAATATTAAAAACTGAAAATCATTAATTTTAACATTTAAATTGAAACAATATTTGAAAAATGGTCTGTAGTTTGACTTGAGCTCTTTAGTTTTTCAACTGTTTCCGCTGAAAAACTTTCTTGATNAGTTTTTGAACTGTTTCCGCTGAAAAACTTTCTTGATTGTCCGGAAAGACAAAACAAATTTCGTACTCGCTTTTCCATGAAAAATTTGACACGTGTTTTATATTTATTTAATTACAAAGTGGATGGAAATTTATTAACAAACCGACAGGAGCCTTTATTCATAAGATATTTACATTTTACGACTCCTTAATAGACAAATTACTGTGTTACACATTCAAGGTTTCAGGTGGATTTAAAAGTGTAAAAATACTAACTTAAAATAACTTTTCCGCAACGAAACAATGAAAATTCCTCATATGAATTGTTGCTGCGACCACACCCGTGAGGGTGTGCGGAGTATGGAGGTCTGCAATTTCTTGATCTCGGCATAAAAAGGACATGTGGTCTGCATCTCGCTCCGAAGGGTTAGACCCCAGGATAGACGCTGGAAATCATTCTTCAGGAGGTTGAGTAGGCCTGGGAGTCAGTTTGGCTGTTCTGGAGTGATGAAAAATTCCTACCTCACCGGGTTCGAACCCCGGACAAACAGCCAGCAATTCAGCGCTATACCCACTGAGCCACGCCTGACTCCTAATTTCAAAGGAAATATAGATATAAATAGCATTTTCATCAATTAGTGAAGAGATTCAAGCACAACACTATGTTTTAATCAAATATTAGCCCGCGAGGTCCAAACTTCATAGACCAGTTGAAAAATAATGATTAATTTTTAGATAGTCTATTTGTAATACTAATTTTTTCACTTAACAAAAAATTCAGGGTATTTCTAATCAATCACCAGAATGCTCATACTACTCTAAAGTGGGATCAGCACTCCACGTTAGCCAAATCACTGAGATGTATCATTGTTTTCTTTATTTTTATCGTAATTTTTTTATAGCACATTATGAATGATGATGAAAAAAAATAATTTAATTTCTATCTATCAGTTAAAAATACACTACAAATAATATTCGAGAACGTGCTTGATTCGTTTAAAATGAATATGAATATGAAAAAAACATGGCGATGGAGCGCGACGAATTCGTGATAGACTTATATCACTTCGGAAAAAGTGAAATATCTTTCTCCGATGTCTGGTGACCTATGGATGAAAGTGGTGTAAAAATACCACGGAAAATTTGCTACAAATCAAAGTCCACCACTTTCGTGATTTAAAAGTTGGTTTTATTTAGTATATTAGTTTTCGTCCATATGACTTAATGTATTACTATCAATTAAAATTGCAATTATTACATTGAAATGTCCGACGAGGAATGTTTTTCAAGTTGAAATCGCAATAAGCTCATGTTACTCTGTTTATTTGTAGCGATTTAGGATATTTTAGTGATTTAATTCTACCTACACTAGTACTACCATAAGAGCGCCACCGGAAATGAAATGCGGATCAAGGGAACCGCGGACTCAAAAATCGGGATCCGCTAAACTATTCTGTTGTAATTCGTTGGAGCAATCAACTTGCTGAATTACGCATTCCACGTGTCGTCCGTCCATTTCCTCGCAATCTCGCGCCCAACGCTGCACGTGATTTATGTAGACGCGTCGTCGAGTGTCAACCGCACCCGGGCGTCCCTCTAACCAGACGTTGTGACGCCTACTACGACGCGTCGTTGCCGTTAGTCGCACGACTTCAATTAATTTCGGCCTTGAAGTCTCTAGAAGGCAGTGACGCCCGAGGCGCCTGCTCCGCTCATGTGCCCGCTGCGCCACGGCGTCGACATGAGGTGGCTCTCAAGTCGACGAAACATGACTGATTTCTAGCGAGACAATTTCAACCAAACACTAGTATTTATTATATGGAATTCAAGTTCAAAATGGCATTTAAAACAGTAGAACCGGTCTATTCGGGACCGGTTAATTTGAGGTTCCCGTGAAAAATATGTTTTCGTCCGAAAAGAGGATACAATATCTTCAGGTTATCACAAATGAACAAGAAAATGAGTCGTCATTGCAACTCATTTTATTATACTGTGTGTATATGTTACGCATAAAAACCGAATTCGGCCATTGGACTAAAAAAAACGACCAAAACTAGTTTTGGCAGATGCGTTATTGCCAGATCTGGTTTGGAGCGTTTTCAAAACGCTCAATACTAGTTTTGGTCGTTTACCTATTGCTAGAAGTAGTTTTGAGGGTTTAGAAGGACAGAACTAGTATTGAGCATTTTCACAATAATAAAATTTCGTGTACTTTAAGTGGAAATTATTTCTAGAGTATTTACTGCGGTTAATATGTTACTTCCATGAATGAGACATTTATAATTTTTTAAACTAAAAATGTCTCNGTCCGTGCGGGTGGAGAGGGCTTGCGCGGGTCGTTGAAGTTGAGGGCTATGCCGGCTGTAGCATATCTACTTGCAGAGTCTCTCAAGCCGGACAGGTCTCAACAGAGGTTCCAGACGAAGCGTATTCCACAACGACCTTTCCTTCTTAACCCATCCTTCGATCCCTATCTTATCCTAACCGAATCCTAACGTGTAAGGCGATCCGTGACTATGGGGTGCATGTCACATTCGAGATTCGTCGCAAACGGAGCCCTGGGATACCTGGCGACCTCCCTTGTATAATAACCTTGCGGGGTTCTGCCTAGGTGGACAGTAGATTTCCCCAGCTTCTCGTGGGAAATAACATAAATTCTGTCAACAAAACCAAAAATTTTAATAAATCGTAAAGCTCCTCCGGGGCCTCCGAGGTAAACGAAGGAGAGACGTCTGAGGGGGCCTCCTTTGAGGTCCACTCTGACCCTACCTCTTCAACGGTGAGGAGGCTCATGGCTGATGTGGGAAACCTCAATCTGAAGAAAAGGAACCGCTCTGGTGCGGAAAAGATGAAGAGGAGAAGGGCAGTGGCGGCTCGGAGTGAGGCTCCCCAAGGGCCTAACCCTGGGTCTCCGGGACACTCGAGAGGACACTCTAGACTCAATAGTGAGGTTCCCGTAGCAGGGCCGGACACCGGGGTTTGGAGGACAGAGAAGAAAGTGGAAAAGGGAGGCAAGCGGTTCTTCTCGGGGACGACCGCTAAAGAGGTGAGGCAGGCCACCAAGAGGCAGAGGGTGGATTACGCCAGTATCTCCAAGAAGGAGATGAGAGTGACTATCGTGCCTGAGGACTACTCTGAGACCTAACCCGGCGAGAAGCTGGTTGAGCTGATAGAGAGGGAGGTGGGGAAACTCATTGATGGGCTCCCTGTACAGGGAGCCATCAAGTCCCACTTCCTAGACAGCTACCTATCGAAGGGAGCAGCAGTCCTGGTGTGCGCGGACGAGAAGACCAAAGCTTGGCTCTCCAGTTCTTTGCCACCCCTGAAACCTTGGGAGGGAGTCAGACTCGCAATCGTGGACCTGGATAAACTCTTTACCTACAAAAGGGCCATGGCCTGGGTGCCAGGACACCTGAAGGACAGCAATGTTTTTCTGGGGAGAATGATGCGCCAGAACAACAGACTGTATACCTCCTGCTGGAGGATGTATGAGAGAAAGGTGGAGAAGAAGGGAGTTCGGCTTGTGGTGAGCATGGATTCCCGAGAGGTCCTTAGGGTGGTGGACAGAAGCATCTATTACAGTGACCGTACTGCTTCCTTCACCTTGGCCGTCATCATCTTTAAAAAAATATGGGCAATGGTTCTATCAGCCCATGAAGTACACCAAACAGTGACTTTTATTGGATGTAATGGCACCCCAACAAAAGTTTCTGGATTTTCTTCTCTCCAAATTCGGCAATTCTGCTTATTGACGTAGCCGTTCAACCAAAAGTGAGCCTCATCGCTGAACAAAATTTTGCGTTGAAAAAACAGGTCAAGCTGAATATTGTTTTCGGCCCATTCACAGTACGTACAGCACGCATAATGGACACATGGTTTCAACTCTTGCACAAGCTGGATCTTGTAAACCCGTAAGCCAAGATCTTTTCGCAAAATCTTCCACAAAGTAGATGGGCACAGGTCCAATTGCTGTGCACCATGGCGAATAGACTCATTCGGGCCTTCCTTAACACTACGCTCCACAGCAGCAATAACTTATTCTGTACGCTCTGTATGGCCTCTTTGTGGATGCGTATTATCAACAAGAGTGTGCGTGGTGCGAAAACGATTCATGGTTTTCCGAATAACTTGCTCGGATGGACGTGTATGTCGACCGTAAAATGGACGAAGCGCACAGTAAGTTTGGCGAACTGAACCGTGATTCTCCAAAAAAATGGCACAATTTGCAAGCGTTGTTCTGGCGTAAGTCTATTCATGATAAAATGGCAAAACGTACTGACCAATAATGAACTATCAACTGTCAAATTGACAATCAACAGTGTTGCCAATTTGAAAACAAATCTCTAAAAAACACGCTTTTTTTGCAGAAGACCGAAAGTACTCAAAATTACACCAAGAAACCGGTCATTGAGCAAATGTGTTTACCCACAACGCGTTGTGAATATTTCATTTCAGACAATGGCCGAATAGTAATGCCCACATTGCGTTGTGATTGTTATAACCAACCCACGTCGCGTTGTGGGTAAATATTTCGGTTATTGAGCGAATTCGATGATTGGGTATAACATACACGTATTGATTCATGGAGAACCCCCTCCCCCTTTCTTTCCACCGCAAACACAAACACATTGCACACCTAGCGTCGCGTCGCCCCATTTCACTTTCCTGCAAAGGCTCGTGAAACAATGAGAGTTTGAGTCAGTACCAGTCAGCTATTGTACGATGAAAGAGATAAGTGAAAACAGAATTCCACAGAATAGACCGGTTAATCCGAGGTTGGTTAAGAGGGATTTAAATATAAGAAAAATATGTACAGCACCTACAATTTTACAGTAATAATGGGAAAGTACGGGACTTTACATCAAAAGGGAGTCTAGACGTTCTGTGACCCCTTATACATACGAGTATATCTACTGATATCAAATAATTTGTGAGAGAGGTGGCCCGTCACACGCAATGGAGTGTCGTGCCTTTGTTCTTTCTCTTTTCTCTCGGGTGTGACACCGAGAGATCATTCTGGATAAAAGGTACAAAGTAGGTGAGGGGCGAGAAGCTAAAAGGAAATGACAAACAGAGAAGAAAATTAAAATTATAGGAAAAGTTCCCTCGATAGCTCAAGGCTAGTGTTCTTGCTCGCCACGAACAATGCCGCGGGTTCAATTTGTAGCTTTTCACTTTAGTGTCTCAGTTCATATAGCTGAAAAATGTAAATGTAAACCGCAGTTGTAATACTTGGACACGGCAATCTAGAGTATATCTAGAAACAGTTCATCCGAAAAGTTTTGACTATGTGGCTTAATATTTTGTGGCACACCAAGAATTTGGCATATTATATACTATACATAAAAAGACACAAATATTCCCATTCAGTATTAAAAGATGACGATTTGCTTTCAGGACGTTTCTTCTTCCGTCATATCGCTAGAGCCACTGTGGCTCACGACCTCGCAGCGACGCTCTTCCGTGCGCTTCAGCTGCTTACGCTGCTGCTCCTCAAAGCTACTTCCTCTCGATTGCCCTATGTGAACGGCCCTGGAATAAAAGACGTATCCCTTACACGCACAATGAGGCACTTACGAGTTCTACAATACTAATACGAATAATGTCAAAGAATGTGATATTAGTGCATTCATTTTTTTTTCCATTTATTGTGACTGACTTCAGTCTCCTTGTTTGTATAGCAAGCAACTATGTTAGTACAGTCGATAAAAGTCTATAGATCCCCCAAAAAAATATTTTTCAGTTTGGTCAGTTTTTTAGACTTCGGTCTATAGTGTATTAATTAAACCAATTGATTTAACTTTAGACATTCATAAGTCAATAGTACTATATGACTAAATCGTATGTACGTACTAGAACGCTACTCCGGCAAAACATAGCGGAGTTATTTAATTTTGTATGCTTCTTTCTAACCCATTGCAAATTATAATATACTTCACTAGCTTAAATACATTAGTCTTGTGTCTAAATTGAGTACTTCAGTCTTTTTCGAAATATTCTCGAATAATAATCATCGACTGAAATTTAAAAAATTAAGCAATACGGCCAGTTACGAAGTATAAGCTATTAAATTTTAAGTTTGTTATTGAAATGTTGCTGAATTTACGCCAGCAGAAAAGAAATATTTTATGCGGTACGTAGTATTTCTTTTTATAATAAAACACTCGATCCGCACTACAGGGTACTAAACACAACAAGATCTCATCATGGCGAAATGTCGGTTTTTTAGATTGATTTTTACGACGTAATTAGTTGCATTACACTACAGTATCCGATCCTTTTTACAACAATATGCAATGAAGCTCAGCATCCCATTATCCTTCGCTTTCCATGGGTCCTATTCTGGTTCGGGCGAGCGTTACAAGGTGTGCTGGGGGCGCAAGACGAACAAGCGTTAATAGAGTTCATGCATAATGTGCAGGTGCGGTACTTCCAGCGACGCAGCAGGATCTTCGCTTCGCAAGTCCTTTGGTGTTGCTTTTCAGAGCCCATGACATCATCATATGCTTCCCTGCGCCAGTTGGATCCTTCGTCGTTATCGCTTCCAATTTGCTATCGCTTCCGGAAAGACCATGGCACACTCGGTATATACCTGAAGTTTATTACGCGAAAAAGTAATGCAAAATAATGGTACACACGACGAGAAATTGTTTTTGGAATTAGTTCAAGGAATAAGAAACAAATTAATTTTATTAACACCCACCTGGGGAAAGTGAAGTGTGGAAAATTGCATTAGTCAATGATTTTTGTGTTGTACATTATTCTGAAGGGATATTGACTGGTTTACAATTAAGCAATATTTCAAATGATATTTTTTATCAAAGTTTATTTTAACAATTATCAACTTCATGAACAAGTACAAAAATTTAATAGAATATGTAATTAAAGATCACAGCGGGTTTGAGATAAAAAGTTTTAAAAGATATACTTACTAATGTTGCTTCATCATTTATCTGACAATTATATCTGTCAGATAAATAAGTTTGGCTTTGGTTGACAGAAAGTTGCAAAATCTTGAGGGAGCCAACAAATCATGGTTCCCGTGAAAAAGCAACCACATTTTAAAAAGAATTATATGCTAAATTACAAATTAACTACATTAAATAAAGTCCGTGGAGCATAGTGGGCATATTTTTAGACGAGGTACTTGCATAACCATGTCAACTACTTCTCAAAAGGAAATTCGCAATAAATAAAACCACACGGACATGATACTGTCGTTCTCTGCGTAAGTTTTCGACTGTCGCTTTTAACCAAATTGGGCCAGAAAGTTTGAAAGACATGCAACGCAGAGATACTTCTAAGTTCATCATGGTTAACTTCTTAAGTACCCTAAGTTACTTTTAAATAATTGGCAGTCGCGTTAATCCTCGCTACTGTTAAGTAAGTTTTCATGGCGGAAGTTTTATGCCCGAAGACTATTGGCTTAAGAGTGAAATATGCCTGCATAAATTGATTTAGAGGTAAAGAGGATAATGTGAATTCAATATTGAAAATTGAATAACTATACTGAAATAAACCTGTCATTTCTCATTCTGTTCCAAATACATTTAATTTTTGCATTTAATTTGTTTTTATTTGTAATTGATTTTCCAGGACTGTGGAATGACATTCACTCAATCATGGTTGTTTTTGACATGAAACAGTTACAGAGTATAAATAACATTCCTCTTCTCAAATATTTTATAGTTTTTATTCGAAAGAAAGAAAATTTAAAATGTTTAGACTCAATACAAACCGGGATGCATTTTATATCAACATTTTTCACCTATGTTGACAGCTTTTAGCCGTTTTCTGACATTTCTCTACAAACTCGTCTTTGATTTCTATAAATATTTTTCGTGAGGGACAGATTATAAACAATTTATTGGCAAAAAAGTGAAAATCTGCATACGACTATGTGCAGGACAACAAATATTATTTTGCAGTATAATTTTAGTAGCACAAGCTAAGGAAAATTGAAACTAATAAAATCATTGAAAGCTTTATAACAATCATTTTTTATCTATCAAAAGACAAATTTAAAGAAATCGAAACTATTAGAAATGTTCAATTCTATCAAGTAACGTTTACATAATGACAACGTAACGTATTTTTAATTGTAGTTTAGCTTATGAGCAGGACAACCAGAATAGGTTATTAAAAACTCCTTATATCTTTTACAACATACGTTTCTTGAATACGCGATGGAAAGGTTTAATGTATTTTAATTATCTGTAAGCTTAATTCGGAATACTCATTTTCCCTCTAATTTGATAAATATTACAACTGAATGGATAACAGTGAACGAAAAGTAACCAACAATCATATTGCTTTATCAAGTATTGTGTTATCATGTAAAAGCAAAGCTCTAATGACCTCGATGTTGGCGAGTCCTAAATGCCCATTAAAAAAGAAATGCATTTTGAAGCTTACCGATTATTCCTTTATACCGTAAAATGCGAGATTTTAAAATATCACCCGAAAAACTATTTGTGTAACCTAAGTACATTAAATGCATAGAAACTTCGTGGGGAAGAATCGTTTAATTATACGATTTGTGGTAATGTTAGAGCTTGAGGGAACCAAGTTGAAGTAGCATTTCTTATCTAACTGTTAGAGAAGAAATAAATTGTATATAACATGAATTTCTACCACGAATGTCTATCATGAGCCAAGCAGCAACACGATGAAAATATGTGAAATATATTGATGCCCATTAATCTTCAAAGTTATGGAATGAATCCTACTCACGAACAGCCTTGACCTCTGATATATTGGGACAGTGGTTCTCATATGTTTTGCTATAAAATAGATTCGTTATACCCGGCCATATTATGCAAAAACGCCGATACGACTTTTGAATGAAGGAAATACGCAAAAGTGGCGCTGAACAACTTGTTATTTCCAAACGTCTAACCACCGAGTCATGTGACTTTGTTTGCAACATTTCGAAAAGTTTAAAATTTTTGTAATAGTGTAAATGTTAAATCATTTGGATAAAAAAAGTCACTCCTCTTGATTAAGTCCTGCCAGAATAAATACTTTTCAAAAACAATAGTGTAGTGATATCTGAGATTCACCAATTTACGGAATAAACATACATTGAAACTGTTTTCAATTGGTATTTCACAATTAGCCTCACAAAACAATTCTTGGGAATTATCACTACATATTGCAACTTTCCACAAAAAAATATTTCCATAATTTTAATATTTATTTTATAAACAGCTTTGAAGTTAACTATAGGGTTCATTACTCAATATTCAGCACGGAGAAAAAAATAATCACGAATAGTTTTAATTATATTTTATTACGAAACTTGATTCAGAATAAATTCATCAATATACTTCAATTTTCTCTTTTTTAGCATTTAATAATTTGTTTTTTCTAAATTAAAAGAAAATTCTCTAGTAATGAGAAACTATTGCAACAATCATGTAACATAACAATATTTGTTAACGACTGTGCGCAACATAAAATGGGTACCTTGATACATAAAAATAAAGTTTGGCGTTTCATTTACTTGATACTTTGCGGTGACTGACATTTTTTAATTGGTTCAGGACGTATGTGTTCGTTTCGACCAACCATGGACCACGATGACGCGCGCTAGAGAGGTGCAATTCTACGTGGGTTTAATCATCGTGAAACATTTTTGGGGCAACATAGTCCAAAAATAATCTAGGTTGCCATATGCAAACATTACAGTTTCGGAGGTAAACCGCAGAGGGTTCACTTATCTATCGCCTCAGTTATACAAAGTGATACATTGAAGCGAAAAGTTACAAATATTTTGGCTTCACCGGGAATCAACCCGGGGTGCCTTCGTGGTAAGTGGATCACTAGCCTCGAACAACCGAAGGGGCTTAACCGATTAATATTAAAATTAAAAAATATATATTTTAAACTTTTAGAGTACCAAGCTCATTTTCTAATGTAAAGTATATTGTATGAATATGGGTTTGAAGGCATAAATGCCCTTTTCTTAATTGGGTAATTTATATAAAACATTCCTATTTTACGCAGTTTCTACTGCTTTTTTGACAATAAATTTATTTATTTAGTAAATTAGACTGTTTACATTGGAGATTGTTTTATCACACTTCCGTCTGAAGAACAGAGGATAACATCAGGATACGTCTGAACAAAGATGAATAAGATCAGAGAAATTTAGAACGCTCCTTTTGAGAGAAAGAGATGGGAATCACATTATCCATTATCCTACATGATCAGACCCTTCCGGGTTCACAGAACGGAGCGTTCCGCAATTTTATTAAATATAAGTGCATTCATGATGTATTAAATAAGGTATTTATAGTACCAGGGAATTACAAGAGTAAGAAGCAGATAAGAAATACGAAAACAAAACTATATTGTTTACAGGTTACATTTGATTACATATAAAGCTTTTTCTTGACCTCCAATATCATGAATTAATATCCTGAAATAATTTTTGTATCATTTATAATTTAGGATTAATACATTTCAGTTTGGTGCTGTAAGTCATAATTATATTAAAAATATGTCTTTTAATATGGGTTTTGATTGTTTAATTTAATCACCTATTTTATATTTTGGTATTTACTTGAGTCTAGGCCATTGAATATTTTTATCAAGCATAATATTTGAACATTGTATTTATACTTCCTGCACAATACATTATTTATATATCATATTTGTAATTTTTTTCCAAACTGTATTGTGCACTCGTTTTTCCAGCCCTGATGAAGAACTAATACAGTTCAAAACATTTGCTCATACATAAATATTATTTATACAAACTTCATTCCGAGATCCTATTCCTCAAATGAAAAATTGACTTGTGATATATGCTCTGTGTACATATTTGCTAGATTGAAATCCTTCCTCTCTGTAGTCTCATCTCTTGAGCAACGCATTTCGTGTGGCCCTGGCTCAATGAAGCAATGCAACGCGAACTACAATCTTCCGTGACTTAACACGTGACCTTGACCTCGGAGAGTGCTGTGGCGTGAGTAATGATGGAGAAACTCAATGTGGCAAGACAAAGTGGGGGATATAGTAGCGAAAGGGACTAAAGCATAGAATTCACTTTGAGCACATGCTTGCAAAGGATTCTATTTTTTAAACAATTCGCTCAAAACTGTTTCCAATTCTACAATGCACCTGGCAAATGTTTGGTCTCGAAAATAGTCAAAACGATTTGCATTAAATCTGAACAAACTCTGACAATAAACAAATGTTTTATAGTGTCGCTATAACTTTATTTGTCACGAGGGATAGATTTTATTACGTAGATAACTAAAAAAAATTCATCTTACATTAAAAAATTAGAGATATTAACATTTACTTAATAGCAATTACGCTGGATGAAAGTGGTTACTACCTTAAGTTAGAGATATTTACGTCTATAATTTTAGGACCTTAAAACTATAATCAGTAATAAAATGTGTTTTTAAATTTGTATTTATTGTTTTCAAACCCTACTGTTTTAAATTGTTTGTTTGAAGACTTCCGCAGTATTTTTTAAATTTATTTGAAGTAATTCATTAATACTGGCACTAAGACCCCAATCCACGTCTTCTATGTCTAAATGCATATTTTTGTATATTCTGATAAAATTTTGACTATCAAAATGAGAGGAAAACTACGTCCTCGTCTTTCAATATTATTGTAACACCACACCTCAAGCCCTGATGCGATGTTAGTATTTTTTGGTAGAAGAGGGATCCACATAAATACCACAATCCCTATGGTAGTTTTTGTCGCTGCCACCAGCCCAGTTTCCCAGGCAATCAAACACACGTGTAATAACAATAAATAATGATTTAATACAAATTAACAAAACAGTTGAATTTACAACAGAGACAAACTCCCAAAATCATTAATACATCTAATAATCTGTTATTACACAAGTAATTCTATCGGAAAGCATTAATTACCCTTGGTTAAATTTAGTTGAAGACAACTAAATTGTAAAAACCCTCTGGTTATCTGAACCTTCCAAATTATAAGTTGTTTTCCCCGACAACTAACTGATACAAGTTACGACCCTCGCAACTAGTAATGTCTTCATTAAGACTACCGCAGCAGCCCAACGAACATCTGGTCTCCAAGACCTAGTCTAGCCCCGTCACATCTCAGTGCAGACGAACTCTCCTCCCACGTAAGAGTCTCTGAGGATCTTCACTCCTCCCAATATATACAGTACAAGAAGTCACGTGATCGGCACATAACCACGCCTTCGCCACCACCGTGTAAACACTCCTTTTGGGTCACCCCTTTTGCTTCTAGGAACGCAGATACTGCGCCGTAGAGGACGAACCATCTTCGGTCCCAGCTTAGCGCACCTGTTTCAGAGTGTCTCATTGTTCTATTTCCGGCGACGTACTTCACTCATTACTTCGTAAAATTCTTCTTTTCTTTAGGTACACCTAAATTCCAGTGGACCGCGCAAGGGTCAACGCCGCTGGCCGCCTTCTCCGAATACACTTGTATCTTCCTTAAAAGTGAAAGGTGTTCGTTCAAACAATACCTCAATAACTGAAGATGTTTAAAGTGGATCCCAAGTTCGTCGCACTTCCGTCTTAGTGCCGACCGGCCATTTATTGTAAGAATCTTACCAGCATCCGGCTTGGAAAATGCAAAGAAATATTAATATTTCACAAATTAGTGGAATGTCCTGGCGCCGACGTTACAATCATTTAAACCCTTAAGGGGGCAACACCCCAAGAGATGACATCAAAAGGGAGGTGATGTGTAAGAATAATCCTAATGGTACTAGTGGTGAATCATAATGTTTAGAGTCGACGAGATGAATAGTGACATATTTCTCGAAGTGAAAGTAGAAGTTGTGATCCCATGGGTGAATGACGTACCTAGAGTACTCGCGGCAAAAGAAAAGTAATAAAGACCTGGTGCAAGTTAAGGAGCCATTAATAACATTGCGACATTGCCGACGCATCTTCTCGCTGTACACACGTGGACATTTTACTCGAGTCAGCAGGATATTAGTGAGTTAACGTTCGAATCCTGCCAACACAACGACAAAGATAATAATTGACATGGGAACTGTGTCGGACAGAGGTCTTAATCATTCTCCTTTAGCCGCAAGGAGAATGTTTGAAGATAGCTTTTCCACTGGATTTAGAAACCTTTGGGTGGCACGGATGGAGTTCGGATGAATCTATGGTAGGCCACTCTCCACAGCAGACAGATGACCCCGCACTTTCTCTCCATTGATTACTTCTCATCACTATTCTTTCGCCGTGAATACCATAGTCAATGGACTAAGTTTATAAATACTTTAAAGCAACGAAATACTACAAATTATGTGCTGCCTTGAACTTTTTAGAATGTTTTGTGTCCAATCTTGCCGATTACTTTTAACATACAGTAAGTATTCAAAAAGTCTGTAATGTTAATTATCCAGTATGCTTAACCTGATAGATTTTGCTCGGTAAAAAGTGGTTGTACACGACAGTTTTCTAGAGCGTTCCCAGAATTCGAGGCAATTCTCCATTCATGGAATAATTAGTGACCTAGTCATCAACAATCAACGATGTGATCACAGAAGAATTAATTAATGTACACTGATTGCGATTCTCTGTACCTATGTATATCCGATAACTCTACAACATTTTTACTTCTCACAGAGAGAAATTATAATTGGAATAATTCGATTTCGGATTTGAATATCTCTACGTTCTTGGCCCAAATACAATTATTCCTCATTACAGCTATTGAATTATATCTCTGTTAGCTGCATGCGAGAACACCAATTTGGAAACGCAGTGACGTATAAAATTTCGAATAAATATTATCAATAAAAATAATTAGACAATTACGTTGGATACTTCTGTTAGATCTATCTTACTTTCGGAGAAACCGCTTTTATTCGCTTTAGGGACGTAACGTGATGCAGTCGCCCCTGACGAGTTCGTCTTTCACCGAGAAAAGATCAATGAACATAGCTATGGATAGATAGCTTGGGGATGAATATCTTGCAAACTATGTGGCGTATTTACTTATTAGGGGCTCTAATGACCGTGATGTTTAGTAATGATGTAGAATATAATGAAATAACACTTATCACTTTCCGTTCATGTACTGGAAAAATTGCGTTTATCGGTACCGGTTGTGATTTGTACATTTTATTAAAGTGAATGCTTATGTTAATATAACCGCGGTTTTGATCCGTCAATTTTGTGATTCTTGCTCATTATACTCTCTTGCCAAAATTTTCCATTTCTAGCCGATTAATATGTTACTCATTAATGTTCTGTGTAAGTATTCTTATTAATATCGTAAAGATCATTGTGTTTTTTAAACGAATATAACCGTAAATGCGTGACTGGGACCAATAGATCAATAAAATAAATACATAAATAAATTTATTTATTAAAAAATATATTGAAGTCGTTCCACGACCTGTAGGCGTGATGAAATTGATATTCATCAGAGAATACAAACGTTTTGAGGAGATCGCGTCGACTGTCGAAGTGAAATCGGTTACGGTTTGTACACTGAGAGGAAAAAAACTGGCGATCTTGAAAGAGAAATCTGAGAAACAAAGTTGTCGGTAAAAATACTCAGATTTCAAAGGAAATGTTCCCTAGATAACTGTGTATTTTCGTAAGTAATGTTGAAGAATTTGAATTAAAAAATAATTCTCCTTTATAAGAATCGATCCAGGGATCTTGTGGTTTTGGAAAAAGAATTGCATGTAAATTTAAGTCACGATTCCTAAGACTTAATCGTGAAATAACCGGATATTATTAGCTTTATTTACAAATTATGAAATCGCATATTGAACTCAGCAACAGAAATGGTGATTGAAATGAAATTAGGTTAGAACATTAATAACAGAAGGAATAACATAAAAACTAATCTTGAATTTGAGTACCTCTGCAGTTTGCATGATACATCTTGGTAAATCTTACTCAACACGTCAAAATGACTTATCACCTGCTCATCCGAATTGCAACGCAGAATTTTTAAATCACACATCATTCCTGTCTCTTCCAATTAAGCTACCAGGGCATATACTCGAAGTCATTCCTTCAAGAAATTTAACTTAAGAAAAATAAGAATGAACGGAAATGCACTGTGTTTATTAGTTAATTGTATATTACTCGCAGTAAATTACTTTGTTGTCCTCACCGGGGTCTTTGGCAGTTTGTAACAGCTCCCTTGACAAATTACTTCTTTATCTATTGTCAGTCTAATATGCTTGATTATGGTATGGCACTTGTGCACAGTGTAAGCAATACTTTTACTCTGGCATCATCCATAAGAGTTTGTACTTAGCGTTATGTTGGCAGGTCATTCGAATTTCTGAAAACTTAAATCCATCGCCAACCTTGGTCATCAATTCAATGCGCTTGCTCTTGTGGCGATATCCTGTTCCTTCTGCATCGCGTATGCTTGTGTCTTAATTTGTTGTGTAATCAAACTGTATTTCTTTAGACCAAAAAGTCGCTTTTGTGATCACTTCGATGTTTATTTGGATATAACTTGATTTCGAAGAAGTTGGCAATTCGAGTTAGGAAACCATTTCAATATTTTTCGCCAAAGGTACATAACTTGTAGTATAGTATTTGCAAGAAAATCAAGTTGTAGCAGTCAAACGTAAACTGCTTTGTTAAACAATCTTCTCATGAAGGCAGAAAGTGAGTCCATGGCTTGGTTGAAAATGTGGTTGGTTATTTGGACGCATAGCAAAACGACGTCAGTAGAAAGTGTCAGATGCTTTACGTTTATTGCGTGGGTAGACACAGGCTTCGGAAAGAGAATTTCACGTCTAGTTAAGACGCAATTTTCTTTGAATAAGTCGTTGGGTAATGCGGTCTTGAAATAATGTTCTCAGCATTTAAATCTCAATAGAAGCCGGATTATAGTTCCAGTGTTTGTTTATTAAGGAACTAGCAACCCGTCTCGGCTTCGCTTTTGGGTCTTTTCGCACTTTTTCTTTGCACTTTTACTTTTCTTTATACTTAGTCGAAAGTGGGAAGTCAAAGATGTGTGCATCCTGTGAAGCACCTCACACGCTAGCGCGCTAGTCAAATGCTCACTTGGTTCTCCTGAGGCAAAGCACGACGGTGGCTGCTTGTAAAACACTTGTAAAAACAAAACTATTGTCCCAATTTTACGATTTAAAGGCAATTTTCATCTTTATCAAATGAACAAAACACAGAATGCATTCAACATGATTAGGATTCCTTTTTTTCCTACGTAAATTCTCTTCATTTGAAGTATTTTTACATGTCTATTTTGAATAAATTTTTTTCGATAACTTATGTTAACCTTTGTATATGCTGTCGTGAATTTGGTCGTAGAACTCTTTTAGGCGAACAATGTTGTCAGTTGTCATCTATCTCTAACCGTTTAGGCAGCGTAAGTATTTAGTCCGAAGAATGATTTTTTTCCCTGGCTTGATTGTCTATTTTCATTATTTCCTATTACTTGTGATACCTAAGGTAAAAAAAACAACATATACGTAAACCTTACCAGATAATATATCTATTAATTAAAAAATGAAACACGAAGCGGATGAATGGTATAGGAGCGCATAAAGAACACACAAACAAACATTCACTTTTATGTATAAGATAGTTTTTGACGACTAAAGTAAAATATGGTAATCAATCACAAAATATTTGAGATAAAAAGTTTCATATTCAGTTGAAGAAGGTAACCCTTACTCATATATAAATGAGATAATGCATTTGTACAAAACGAGCACAACTACCCGGCGTTTCCAGGAATTTCAAAAGAAACTCCTGTAATTAAACAATCATTTCAGGACATTCAAAATGTTAAAACAATTCAAAAATAAAACATAAAAGAACATTCACTTTTATGTTCTTTACTCGAAAAAATGTTCTTCAGAGCCTGTATATAATGTTGCTTCTACGATTAGCTCACGTACATTATAAGTTCAGTGGATTGTCTGCCTCACGTATCGCAATCGATCTCTGGTGGACACTTTAGTAAGCTACGAAGTCCAATGGTAGTCTCTGACCAACCGTTGCAGCCTAATCTCGCAGTATTTCAGTATTTATCAAACCATGGAAACCTTAATGAATATCTTTTTAGAATAGGGAAGAGAGAAGAGGCGACCTAGCTATGCGGAAGAGATGAACAAATGATGTTTCGTGAGATTATGAGCTGCGTGGTGCAGTGACGGCGAAATTTTGAGGGAAGAGGACAAAAAATTTGGAAAAAAATGAGAAAACTTATCATACCCTTGAAAATTAGATTGAGGAATTACATGAGATAAAAGAAAATATTATAAACTAACAACATTGGAATGTAGCGAAGAAATACATAATGAGCGTAACCGAATATGTGAGGAAAATGATTTGTAATGTCTACCAAGATGGTAACGAGACAACAAAAATAAAGATTGTGTAAACTAAAATAAATAAATAAGTAGATAAATAAATAACCCTTGGTGCAGCCTGTCGTAACAGGCAGAGCGTACGATATGCTCTACCTAAGGCCGGTATTACACAATTATATTTCTATGTCATATCTATGATAAAATATATATGATCAAAAATATGACAGTGTAGTGCACAAGCTTTGATCACAGTTCAACTATGATCGTATATCTATGACATAGTTTCTTGTTAAAAGAACAATTAATCATACCTTTGATCATAGACATGACATAGAAATACGACCGTGTATTATCGGTCCAAGTAGGGCTACTCTGCCGATCGTATGTGGACCCGTTTACATACCGGACCTAAAATCTCTGTATTTTCCCTGCAGTGTGCAAGAAAACACTACGGCATAAAAATCCAGTAGTGAATATATTCCATTTTTATCGTGTCTTCATACTATTGTACTTGATCACTTTAATTACAAAAATATCTCGATTAACCTCTATTTATTCCCCGTTCAGTATATTTAAAAATATAATATACAAATATTTTTTTCAGATATTCTCTTCACTTTCCGTGTAATTTTTGGGTAATCAGGAGTGCACCAACTAAGTAACTAGCAACTCTAAATGAAGAATTATTTTTTATAGGAAATCCCGGTTATGATTGTAAGTATATACTACCTAACAGTTGTCTCACCTTTGACATATCTGGTTCCGCAGTCGTTCCTTGCAAATTAGGTTTCCAATCATGAAAGCAATTTTAGTTTGAAAATGCAGTACAAATAAAGAACTCTCGACCATAAAAATAAGAAAATAAAGCGTCGTTTTGTTCACTTCAACTTGAGCTGAAAAATATATTACATTCGCTACTCAAAGTACATTCTTGACCACCTACGTTGATATGAAAGTTTATTAAGTTTGACCTAATTGATATTTAAGTCAAAATACCTCTCCAACGTTATACTATGTTAACCTGAGCAATGTTATATCATGTGAACTAGAAATACATGAATTCATAATTTTTTGCAGGCTTATCTTGAAGTTGTTGCTTGACAGTAAAGTACATTCATTGCTAATAACTGAACATCTCTTCACGTATAATATTTGAAAACAAAACAATACTTAAAATAATTAACAAGTTAACTTTTGCGTAATTTTGTAGTGTTTAAGTAACACTAGCTGGCTCGAAGCTTGTAAAAAATTACAAACTTATGTATTTTTAACCCCAAGATGATTTACGTCTAAGCGGAACGTTGGCGAGTCATAGCAAAGATAAATCAATCCATATCCCTATAATTTCAAAACTGTTTTTTCATTCAAGCTAAAACCTATTTAGAACAACTAGTATTCTTTATTACGATACGCAACGATTTGGGTGGCACAGGACTGTTTTTTTTAGTATATTCAGTCAATCACGTTACTTTATAAAACCATAACATTACAGTTTTAACCCATTCTAATGAAATAGAAATAGGTAAATCATCTGTGAGGTTGCTCTTTAGTTCGTTAGGAAGTAAATTTAGTTTCCATTTGTCAGAATAGTGTAAATAATATAAACTAGCTGATGATCCGGTGCTGCCCGGGATATTTCTTAGACTAACCTTATTTGACTCAGGAAAAAATAAAATATACCTTTATTGTAAGATCAAAATACTTTTACATACCGGTTTTTTTGAACATATAAAGCATCCTCATTTTTCACGTATATAAAATACAAATTTAACTTGACTGTATACACTACACTATCTCGCGGGAACCTGGCTGGTCGAATTTTCGCTTCCGAGGCAAGACGCGGCTGCACCATTTCATTAAAATGCTTGAAAAATGTAAACTATTCTTCAACATTTTACGATTTAAAGATGTTTTGTATCTTTGTTAAATGCACAAAACAAATATTCCATATTGATGGTGATTGAATTTTACCTTCTTAAATTGAAGTATTTTAACACTTCTATTTTCAATAAAGTTTTATCGATGATTTAGGTTAACTTTTGTGGATAGACATATGCTGTCGCAGACATTATTTTAGAACTCTTTGAGGCAAACAAAATCTCCATTCATAGTCGTCACCTATCTCTAACCGTTTAGGCAGCGTAAGCGAGAATAACTAATTTTTCCCGATTTTATCGACATTTATCTTCCAAAACCATTTGTATCTTTCTTATCACATGTTTTAAAAATAAAAAATAACCTATGTTCATCCTGGATATTTTAACTATATCGTTGCCGAATTTCACCACGATGGGTTCAGTGGTTTAGCCCTGATCAAGTAGCAAACAGACAGTCACGCTTTCACGTTACACATTTATGTATTAGTATGGATTTATTGTCAAAAAAAGCAGTACAAACTGTGTATGACCACGTGGAGGGCAATAAACTAATTTACTCTCCAGAAACAAGCTAGGGACCATCCCATCAATACCGTTCACGGGTCCTAAGGCAGAGACTGATTTAACGTTTCAGAACACTCCTAACAATAAAAATACTTCGGTGCGAATTATAAAGTAAACATATTATAAACAAGTTTGTATTTAATAAAACAAAAGTTCTTTCAAAAATGCGTATTATTGTCAAACTATAGATTATTCGGAAAGTATTGTTTATAAATCGTAACTATTAAATAACACTAAGTTCGTGATTTATTATTTCAATAGATGCTGTTCCTAGGCAAGAATCTAGCGAGTCTGTATGTGGGTAACAGATATCTAGAGTTACTCTTAGATTTTATGAATCTTGTAAAATGAAAAAATATAACTTTAAGAGATGAGTTACACTTGCTAAACTTAAGATTCCCGGAAGCATTTGGTCACTCTACTGTTCAATGAGAATATATTAAGTTATCTACTGAACAATAAAATAAATAATTAATTAGTTTATTGTCCTCCACTTGGTCATACGCAGTTTATACTGCTTTTTGACAATACATTTATTAATATTTATTTATTTAATAATGAATGACTTACAACCTTTTATGGACGAATAATATATATTTTGTGAAAAGAGCTCACAACGTTTCGACTTAGATTTAATTCGTCACCAACTGGTCAAATAATATTAAATTATAACAAGAAACATAACAGAACAATTGAACATAAATATAAAAACAATTATATTTACAAAAAAGCAAAAACTATACAAACATGTTATAATATTGTATTGTACATACCAGATAACTTTTCATTGCCTGCGCGTAAATTCAAACCTCCTTGTGTATTTTTAAATATAATTTCTGATATACATCGTTTGTAATAATTTACTTCTTTGTCCAAAATTAAGACTTTTCCCAACCATCAAGTGATCCTTATTGATGCAAAGTGAGGTAACTACAGTTTGTCCAACTGATTTTCAATTTCGTACAATACTATGTACGAAACTTAAATGTTTTTGTTTGATAAAGTGACGAGTAAAGAAAACAATATTGCGAGCATTCAACATACATCTGCGCAATCTACAGTTGTCATAATTGTCAACTTCACAATTGTTAGGTTAACGTTTCCAAGAATGTGTCCGTTGACCAGAATCAGAAATAAAGCATGATTTTACTGTTATTTAATAGTTACGATTTATCATCAATACTTCGCGAATAATCTATATTTTGATAATAATACGTACTTGTGAAATTACTTCCTTGTGCTTTATTAAACACAAATTAGTTGGTATTATGTTACTATTATAATACGTACCGAACCATTTTTATTGTTAGGAGTTTGTTGAAACGTTAAATCCGCCTCCTCCTCAGGAACCTTAATCGGAATTGAAGGGATGGTCACTTGCTTATTTCCAGAGAGTAAATTAGTTCATTGTCCTCAACGTGGCCATACTCAGTTTGTAACTGCTTTTCTTGACAACAAATTTATTATTAAATAAAACATGTTTTTTGTAGCAAATAATTCAAACATTTATTGATTTATAGTGTAGATGTCTGGAAATTGTGTATGGAACAACGCATCCAGTAAATTTGCCGCCTCGGTTTTGGTCCCTGAGCTGAGCCTGGCATTACTTCCACTTACTTGTGCTAGGCTCCTTCTTTCTCTTTCCTGACCTTCCTTGGTCACGTCTTGTTCTTTTCGATCCCGACGCTATTAGGGCTAGGGTATCTTTCATTTTCCTAATTTTTTGTCCGCCTCTCATTTTTTGTCCCCCCCCCATTTTATGTTCTCAATGTTTAGACATATGTTTTGAGATATGTTTTGATATATTGTAATTCAGGAGGGTTTTTAGTGGGTATGGTTGAGTCATTCGGCGAGTCCTACACGAGGGGAGAGTCATGTTGGCTCTCCTTAGTGCGTAACTGCATTTTCCCTACCTGTACAGAATTTTAGGGCTCTAATGACCTCGATGTCGACGAGCCGTAAAGCCCCACAAAAAAAATCGGTTTTGGTGGTCCACGCGTACTCTTCAGACGAAATTTTCAATAAAGTTTTCGCGTAACTGTCGTGAAATTTCGTTGATACGGTGTTCCATTACGGTCTTCAATACTTGGGTGGTCGTAGATTTGTTGGACTTATCCTGACGATTCAGAAAACCTCGCAGAAAAATGTCCATAGATCTTATATCGTAGGAGTGTCTGTTGAAATGTCCAGTTCTTGTGCACAATGACCAATAGAGGTCTCTGAACTCTCGGCTACACTTTCGCTGCTATGTTTATTTCTGAACGACCACTGCGACATCGTGTCGTGTGTTTTACTTCAACAACAAAACCAGTACTTACAAATTTTTCGATTATTCTTTTCACTGGTGAATGTGGAAAATTACATCTGCCGAAAATTGGACGAATAGTAATCATCCAACTTCACATGTGTTATATTCCTGAAGTGACATCATACATTCCTAGAATACTTTGCACCATAAACAGAGTAAAATATTTGTTATCACTTGTACATTACGTTTATAATTTATCTTTAATAAATATCTGAATATTTAATCCAAACATTTACAGAGACAAAATTTGATTTTTTAGTAATGTTTACATATTGTTTCGAATCTGGATTGAGTCTTCATCAGATATACATTTAACAAATTTTCGAAATACAACAGTTCTTAACAAAATTTATATCAAAATTATACCTTTAACAAAAATTAATACTGTCAACAATTGTAAATATTGGACAAATTTTGGTGTCTGACATGTTCATTTTAATACGTATAGGATAAACTAAAAGGTGTCTTCAAACTAGAGTCAATGAATAGAGACAAAAAATCATCATTAATTATACAGGAAATAATATTAATGTTAATAATTGAATAGATCATGGTCACATGATGTATTAGGTAAATATTAACATATTAGTCAAAGAAATTAATCATCGAAAAAGATATACATTGGTAATGTTAGATATAAAAAGTAATCTACTTAGCCTGAAGTAAGATTGGACACAGAAAAATTGTCCAATATTGATGATTGCCCACTAGCCATGTTAAATATTGTCCTGCAAATATATTTCGTTAATTTGTTTCAAATATATCTGATGAGTCAATCCACAGTCAAAATTTTGTGTGAACATTGATAAAATAAATATTGAGGTAATGAAATTTCAGATAGGCATTACAGAAAAGTTGAACAGAATTTTCAGGTAGGTACTTTTACATTACAAATAATTTTAAAAAAAACATTTTGTATTGAGAATCTCTTTTAAACAAGCTTTTTTGAAAATGTTTTTAATGTAATCAGGAGGATAATTCTATAGATTTTCAGCTCTAGCCAACTTATTTTCTTTCCTCATAATATACGGAAGAAAGTGATCGAGTACGTTTTTCGTGATAGGCTTCTCACTGACCGATGATCAATATAGAAGTGATGAATTATTAATTATGCACATTAACCAATAATTATAATATGCAGATTAACAATATGACACGTCAGATATAACGTCAGTTCTGAGCTCACATAATTTATCGCTTTTATATATCTTCAATTTAGTCTCAATGTTATCGCTGATGAAAGCGTGCTACTAAACTGAGTGAAAAATATCCCCTGCCTTGATGTAAGTTATTGAATTTTGTTAGAATAATATATCATTTCAAATAATTTAATTCAACTATCTGATTATAAAAAGAGTAAAAATTGTAAAGTTAATTAAGGCAACGGTTCATGGTCGCGATAGCAAGATAAAAGACGGAACAACTTTTGTACCACAAAAAATGTTTTGGTAGAATCATTAATCTGAGGTCGCTGTATTTGTGGGTTCTAATCGAAAAAGCAAAAGTTATTATGGTATAATACTGGTTCCGAGAAATCAGACAAATTTAAAAAACATTGTGAGATATAAAAATGTAACCATTCTTCATTTTTATCTACCCAGTATATTATTTTCGCTTATGGAATTTTAACAATAAAATTACAAAATTAAATATAAATATTGGGCATCTAATAATATACTATAAAAATTCGAAATAAAGTTTATTTATGTTTAATGTGAATTAATTATATATTTTTACTCGTTTGCACAAAAAAATGGTAAGGTATATGTATTTTAATGTAACAAAATTAAATAAATTTGAAATCTATTTGCTTGTTGGCCTGTATATGTACATTCATTAATCTAAAGGAAGCAGGTTTGCTTGAAGTAAGCTACTTTCTGACTCTAATTTCCTAGAATCAATAAAATGTTTATCACTAGGGGTTTCCCTGGACACCATCGAGCGAATGTGTCACCTTGAGAACATAAAATGTTTGAGAAACACTAGGTATCGTTTCCCGAGTAACGAAGTGCCCGAAGAGACACTATACGACGTAAACGGAAGAAATATGTCGAAATACGGCTTAGGCTAGATTCTTTCTTAATTTTTAACCTTAAATTATTTGAATCAGATTGCTTTATAATAATTTTATTCAATCGTTTAAATTATCTTGATTTATCAGTAAATTTAATATCTAAAGACTGGTGATAGCAACAAAATATAAATTCTTAAATGTCATTAAGAAAGAACTACACAGTATGAGTCATCCCGAACACCAAAAACCAACACTAAAAATATACGGAAATGAACATAAAATTATATGCAGCAAATGTGATAGGAACATAGAAGATATTAACATTGCAGTGTATTGCCTCATGTAAAGATGCAGTTACCAAAATTAATTTGAACCGAAGTAAAAATAGAATATAAGAACTTTAATTGGTTAAACATTTCACAGCAAGATAATATTTAATTGATATAAGACTTACTTTCGTATGTTATGTTGATATTGTTCTATATGGTATTGAATTTTTTCCCTTTAGAATGTAATTGATATAACGTTTAATTTACTATATCCATGTTAACAGAGTCGATGTTCTACCACTTTCGAAACATTGAAGTATTAAGAAAATTAAATGCATTAACAATCTCTATTAATTTTATCAGATCAAAATAGGAAGTTATTGTGAGAATATAAAATATAATGTAATTATATTTTTGTTTCAGCTAAGTTCGACGCCCCACTGCAGCATTATTGCTATATCCCCTATCTGCTGCAAATATAAATATGTTGATTTAGTATTAGTGAGCTGGCAACGTTTAGAGCGTTACGAGCTCGCACTTTAAGTACACTCTTTCAATTATTTCGTTCAATGTACATTTCACATCTCTTGCGACTTGGTTAGATATCGCAACATAAAGCAAGCGAACAATCTATGGACTCGATGCTCCTTGTGTCACTTGAGTGACATCTCTCGATTGTTGAACTTCTATGAACTATTTCTTCAAACCTGATAGGTCCATTCAAAATTCACGCCTTTGAGTTTAAAAAAATGGTGAAAGAAATGGTCGGACGGTGAAAGAAATGACTTAATTAATAAACGAGTCTGTTAAATTATCCTGCAATCCACGAGACTGTATTCGATGTTTCCCCGCCTAAACAATTTACAATAATTTGACATTACGCACTATCCAACCCATCGAACCAGATGGACAATCTACACACGGTCGACCTCACGGTGACGTCACGCTGTCGATCTATCGATCACGCGAGCAGCACGCAGCTATAAGCAAGCCCCAACGTGTGGACGAGCGACGGTTCTCACTTGCCATAACTCACTCGGACAGACAACATCTCATCACATCACTTCTCAAGATGAAATATGCTTACTGCACGGGTCGATAGGGATCGGGTCGATAGGGATTAGATTTGAGAAGCAGTTGGTAGAAAGTACGAAAAGAATAAACAACATCCTTTCTGACGGTCGAGAGAGTAGAGACTGTGCTGACGGACACGCTACTCCCTGCAATGGACGATAGGTTATCTACTATGCAACGCATACTTGAGGAGGAACGGGAGACTCTGGGGGGTACATTGGTCAATAAAATATGAAGAAGAAGAATGGATAGGAGTGAGGTGACATTGGATGATGTGCAGGAGATATTCGCACAAGTGGTGAGTCGTCGAAAAGGACGAAAAAAAGAGGATAATACTGGTGGGGAAGACGCAGATGTAGATGTGATGCAGTGTGTAAGGAATATGCTGGATGAGGAAAAAACAATTACAGTAGATGCATGTCGCAATACACGACGTGGTCATGTACTACTAGAATTAGGTGACAAAATATCGTGTAATAAATTGCGTGGGAACGTTCTGGATGCGACAAGTCTAGAAGAGATTCCCTTAAAAAAGATACGTCCGAAATTAATAATTTACGGTGTGCTAGAAATGACTGAGGAAAAATTTATAGAAGCCTTACGAGAAAGAAATGGAGTGACAAGACATGACATTCGCATTATGAGGAAAATAGGTAACACGACTTCAGTACACTTCCCATAGAGTAGCGGAATATCTATAGAACCCATACGGTGCTACAGGTGCATGAGGTACGGTCATATGGCTCGCTCTTGTAGAGAGGAGAAGGAAGTGTGCGTCCATTGCGGGGATATGAACCATAAATATGCGACATGTCCTACAAAAGGAGAAAAAGAAAAAAATTGTATAAATTGTCTTCGTTGCGCTCAGCCAATTAATCACAGTGCCGTTTGCCCAGAGTACTGCCGTGTTAAAGAGATCTTACGTGCAGGAACAGACTATGAGAATTAAAATTCTGCAGAAAAATTTAAACCGTGGTCAAATAGGTACCTATGAAATGACAAAATATGTAGAGGATAATGCGATAGAGGGTGTGCTACGTGAGCCATATATGCGTTTCGGAAAATTTTGCAATATACTACTCAGAATGCATTGTATTTGTGTTGCTCATGGGCCCTCGGCAATACTAGTGTGCAACTCACAGCTGGAGATATTAGAATATGAAGAGTATACGAATGAACATGTTCAAGCATTACTAATTGGGGCTAGTGTGTATTCAGTGTTGGTGATTAACGTGTATGTAAGGTATGGGTACACAACAATAGAGATATACTTATATTTACTATTGGATGGAAATAAAATAAAGGATGTCTACATTTGTGGGTATTTTAATGAGAGGTCGCTATAGTGGAGAGACAAAATGAATAATAAAAAAGGGCGCGACGTGGAAAATTTCCTGTTCAAAAACAATTTAACGTTGGTCAATCTATATGGCCTTTGCACCTTTGAAACGGAATATGGTCAATCAGCGATAGATTTACCTATGGAGAACAGGACGCGATAGATTTACCTATGCAGAACAGGACACGACAGACAACGGCAACAGAGTGGACAGATTCCAACACAATACGGAGTGACCACAAAACTATAGAATTTGTAATAGAATCAATTGACAACAAACAGGCCGGCAAATCAACGTGAGGAAGATGCGACGACGATACCAGCGGACACCTCCGAACACATTTGTGAAGTCTCTGGCACGGGAAGAATACATTAAGGCATTACGAACATATCGTCATAATATCCGTAGTACAAAAAGAGAATTCTGGTTAGAGTACTTGGAATCTAATTTAAGGAAATCAGTTTGGGGCCTACCCTATATAATGGGGTGGGGAAAGCTGGAAACGAAGACAGTATGGATGACCATACGAAAGGATGAACATTACACGACGGATTGGTTAGACACAGGCGAAGCTCTACAGAAAGATATATTAGCATGCACGCAGGTGGGGAATGTGCCAGTGAATATGACTGACTGTATGACGGAGCAGAGTGAATCTGTACTTACTGAAGCGGTGGTTAAACAAATGGTGAATGAGATTAAACCTGGGAGAGGTCCTGGGTTCGACAATATAACGGGTGATACGATAAAACATCTGTTCTACAAATACTATAAGGGCTGAAATAGATAGGCAATTACACAATTGACAGTTCGGGTACAATAGGTACGGGTTTGGTACGGATGATGCTTTTTGAGTCCTTATCAATTTGATTAAAAATTCGAATGCAAAATATAAAGTATTGATGTTCATTGATTTTAAAGGTGCATTTGCTAGTGTCCACTGGGACGTCGTACACGCCCAAATGGATGCTTTCAATGTCTCTGAAAAAAATGAAGAAACTACTGGCGTCGTATCTCAGCGAGAGTCATGTATTGTTGGAGTTAGGGACGGAATGTATCTATGGAAAGTTAAATAAAGTTTGCCCACAGGGAAGTCATGTTGGCTCTTTGTTATGGAATGTTGTTCCCTACCGTGTGTTGAAAGCATTAGATGCAGCGGGGTATGATTTTGTAGCATACGCCAATGATCTTGTGGTTATGGTCCCAGCTAATAGTCGAAAAGAAATAGAGGACACGGGGGCAGCAGCATTAAAATAAGTTAAATTGTTCAATTAACGGTAACAATGACTAAAACAGAGGGAATGGTGATTGGCCTCAAACATGGAGGGATTAATGGAAGAGATCATATAGTACCTGTCGGGAACGACCGTTTACCAATACGCCAACAAGTGAAATACTTCGGGTTCATTTTTGATGAATGGATGACCTTCATCTGGAATATACTGGAGAACGAACCAAATACTAATATATAGTGTGCATCGAATAGGCATGAACATATATACGCTGCCATATGTTAAATTACGGACTTTGTACTTGGGAGTCTTACAGGCGCTCCTTACTTATGGTTGTGTTGTGTGGTATGGCAAGAAAAAGAAACAATTTTATGAGTGTAAACTAAGCAGTTGTCAGAGAATTTGTCTCCAGCAATGGTATGGAGGATACAGAAGTGTATCTACATGAGCCATACTAGGAATAATGGGTCTATTACCAATAGATACATACTATCCACGATCTAGGCTCAAAATTGATTAATGATATTCACACTTATAGACTAAATAAATCAAAAAGGAATCAACAGACTTTTGGAACAATAGGCAAAAACAATTTATTTATAAAAACACAAACATCATATTGGCATCACAACCCTTACATTCATGAATAATTACCAGATTGCTGGTTTTGATAACATAAAATATCTTTGACTCTAAAGATGATATTTTCTCGTATTACGCCTCTTTATAATACCTTCACATCTTCTTGTATCTTCTCGTCTCGTGGCACAAGTGCCGACCTTGCACTAGAATGCTCGGACCTCGCCTGAGATCACTCACGCTGATGACGCCTCCACCATCGGCCCTCCGGAATCACGTTCTCTTTATATCTTGTTGCTCGAAAACATTTAACTTTCTAACAAATTATTGTCGGGAGACTCGGGAGAAAGTTTAACATAATAATGTGTTCTCTTAACAGACTGAGAACCACGACCTCTGAATTCACTTTCTCTAGAAAAGTCTCTTAATCTCGTATTAGACTGACTCAGTAAAAATCAGTGAGTGAAATGCCACGTTAACTAGCCTCGGTGACAGTAACTGATCGAAAATGATAACTAGCATCGTAGACGGATACTGAGCTAATGCCATGTAGCATCCATCGTTGGTAGAAAACGAAACGAATGATAATCAGAATGAGAATAGAATGAGAGTGTTTTCTTGTGCTACCTTCGTGAGGTAAGTGTTTTCCAGAGTGGGGGGTAGGGGTTCACATCTCACAGCCATATGCTCCGACCACTAGAGCGGAATAATTCACTATTGGCTGGGGTGGCACTCGCGCGTATTTAAACCAAATGTCTGGAGTGTCTCAATTGATAGGATGATTTTGCGATACGAGGCAACATAAGAGCATACAACTAGATGATCGTGTCATAAGGTCTAACGTGTCAGGTTGGAAGAAGGAGATAGATCGAGTACTTTGGGGCTGCTGGCAACGTAGATGGGATATAAGTAAGGAAGGATCAGATCTCCGTGATTTTATACCGGAAGTGAAATTTGTTGTAGGCAATAGGCGGTGGTTCAGACCGACTAAACAGGCAATAGAAATGCTTACAGAACATACCCATATTAGGACATACCTGAAACGAAGAGGTCTCACGGATAAAGATATTTGTTTGTGTGGATGTGGGCGAGAGACTGTGACGCACTTGCTTTTTGAGAGTTCTCTCAACGACCAGGAAAGACGTGAATGGTATGGAATCTTAAAAAAGAAAGTAGTATACACATGGACGTCGTTATCGGAATTAATACAACGACAAGACATATATGAGGAATTTGAAGAGTTCGTAACAAGAATTTCATTAGTGAGAAAAGCGCTCGATAATAGGGATGTTCCTGCGTACTCCCGACGGGGACGGCAACTCTCGCGGTAACAAACCTCCTTGCGAAATGCAGTGTATCATAACCCAGTTAATGGCTCACAAGCCGCGGCACTGGGGAAACCAGTTCAATATTTGTAAGACGTTAAGATTGTAAAAATTATTGTTATTACTAATATGTATCACTTCTCAGCTGGCGCCACGCCACAATGTCTTCGAATTGTCCTCGACGAGACACCATGTCTCGTTTTCCTCTTCACGCGAATCGATGGTTCGGTCAAGTATTCTCCCCGCGCTCACCTGAAGCCCATCTGATGCTTTCGACCGCATCACACTCCGGCTGTTCGATCCACATCACGGCTCAACAACATGGCATGCGGAGACTCACCCCATCGTCACCAGCGCTCCACGTCACCGTAGCACCTCATCTATTCAGTTTTGTTTTGTATTTCAGTTTTGTATTCTCTCATTGATTTCATTAATTTCATGTTTTACTTGCTACTTTGATGTCATTAAATCATTTTGTTGGCATTTCCATTGTTCATCTCCCATCGCATCCACATTTGGTCCTTCGAACACTCTCACCCCAACCCAAGATGTACATGCCATTTTCCCATTAAATTCTGTACAACATCCATTCAAGGATTGTCATTACTGGACAGTCTTCCCACTCGGTTATGACCGAACGAGAATCACATTATCTGAGTTGCTACTGACGTTTCCGGTAGACGTTTTGGTGTAATCATCCTTTAAAATGTTGCTTAATTATTATTAGAAAATCTTTAACCCATTGCGTTCCTATTTTCATTTGTTGTGTTTTACTAGGTTTCTTTAGCTGTTAAACTATGATTTAGGCAGGAGCTCGCGAAAGTTTCTCCCTGTAAGCCCATACTAAATGAAAGAAACATTTGTGAAAATTTTACTGGTATACAACTTCACCAGCAGTGATTAGAGAACAAACAAACATTATTCGGGTGTCTTTACGGTAGTCCTTCTGACGAACAATATAACAAATAATTAAACCTTGTTATATTGTGATGAGTCACTTGGATGCTTCGGAGGACCTTTCTAAAGACACACAATTGCGCTCTGGGAAGGGATTGGGTTTTGTCATGTGGTATTCCCTTAAGAAAAGGGAAAATCTCTAATGAATTGCACCGAAGTGACAATATCAACCTGTCATTATTCCCACGTCGAGTTCGAGCACATTGGCATTAAACTCACGAGATCCTAACTCTAATCCAGATGTAACTACTCTTCAAGCTCAATTCAAATATAATTATTTTGGACATATGTGTTTCAGTGAAGCATTTGACAGGTATGGTTTAAAAAGCGTTACAGGAAGCGGAAGTACGAATAAAATAGGAGGAGATAACAAACAAAGATAGAAATAAATTAAAAAAAAACATATATAAGATATAATTATATGTTTGGGAAGTTGATGGCGAAACTACACATCGTGGGTTTTTTAAGTATTATCATTTATCCTCGTTGCCTCAATTTTACCTACCATATATGTTACGAAATTGCTAAAATAGTTACGTATGTATGTTAACTTCCATCAAATGAAGCTCCTCCCACATGACACCTATAAGATAGAAAATAAAATGTATTAATTTATTTAATGTTCTAGAACTTTAACATCTTTGCCTTTATTTAAATGGAAAAATAGTTAGCATCACTATCAAATGATAAAAATAGAAGATTCTTTTTCTTTTTCCAATGCCATTTTTTGGGCATGATAGAAGGAAAGTTCATTATTTCGAGTGGGAAGATATAACCACTAAGGCTAATAATATGAGGCAGATCAAAGTTTACCAACAACGCTCCGTAACTGAGACACATTTTCCCATCTGAATGAACCTCTATCTACGAGTCGCATTTGCAAATATTTTGGGAGAGATTTCTGTTCACGGAGAGATAATTCAGATAGGATATTTCACGGCCACTACGTTCAACGAAATTTAGGGAACTCGAGGCTAAATATTCTGATTTTTGTGATTAATCAAAGTAACTATTAAAGTGGGATCCCGTATTTATGATTTGTAGACCATCTACTGTAAATTTGAATGTAGTACTTGAGATATACCCATCGGTACTATTTACCCCTCTGGCACTTTAAGCCTCGTACTCCTCTACGCCAATTCCTCCACCCCGATTTCCTCACCCATATCACGGTTAGGTAGAAAAGCAGACCTCATTGCCTGGAACTATCCTTAACACATTAAATTAAATGCACTTCTGAGTTTTAGTTATTTTAAAATTAGTTAAATGAATATGTAATTTGGGTACTCTGATAAGAAAAATGTTTTTCATAAAATAATTGATAATGCACTACAAAATACACATCATTTATTCAATTTTATTATAATAGTTCAGGTAAATATTTACTTAATAAAAATGTCAAGACACCAGAAAAGTTCATTGTTTTTTGGTCTGAGTAAAACATTAGTTATTATGAGAAGGTATTTCTTTTCCGAATCTCATTTGTTTAACTTATAACGTAGGAGGATTACCATAACAATATATTACTGATTGAAAAATGCTTTTTGTAACGTTTCTTGTGTTGAAAAAAACTCATCAATTTCTTCGGGAAAATAAAACTTCCTTTCTTTATGATTATGGAGGATTCGAGATAATTTAGAGGGGTTCCTCGTGGTATCGTTCTATCAAATAATATTCTTTTCCGTATCAACGGCAGTCGTCTCGGTCCAACAACGACATTTTCCAATATTTTGCCCCCAAATAATAACCTCGTATTTCATTCGAAACATGCCAGAAAATTATATCTCCTCGCCACGCGAGGTTCATCTGAAGACACATCAATAACCTCCCCTCGTATCTTGTCTTTTGCTTGTCAAAAGCAACATCATCGGAGGGCTTACTCGCACTGCACCCTCCACTTTCACTGCGGTCGTCTCTGTGGCAGTCCAAATGAACACACCTGTTACCTTCTAAAATTCCTATATCGATTCTGTCACGGAACATGTTATGATAGACATTTACGAGGATCGATAGCTAGTTCTCGCCATGAATAATATATTTTATCGATTGTGAAAGCTTTCTCATATAGCTACTCACAAAAAATGTCCAATTTTTTTTCTTCACAAGGAAAAAAAGTCAAGTTTTCTTATAGTATAGAAAGATAACCGATCACCGTTTCACGTTGAATTTGATACAAACAAAAATAGTTTAAATATTTGTTGATAATGTCGGTTTTGAGTAATTCATTTTTCATAAGCTTGAAACAAATTGACCTTTTTTTCATAAAAATAAAAGTATTCATAAAAATAATTACTCTATCATAATTTACGTCCGATGTATCAATTCCAGTTCATAAAAATGAATTAAACGAAATTTTTTTATAATTAAAACATAGTATGATAAAAATGTGTAAGTATCGTGATAGTATATGTATACGAATACATTCGAATATCCGATCTTCTGCAGATACGAGTAAAATTCATTAAAAATATTTATAGACTATAAAAAATCGTCATCATCAAATCAAAAAGCACGAAGTGGCAAATCTCTCAACGCGCTCTAATGGACAAAATATTCATCTGAGAGAACAACTTTTGTAAGTACATTACAACAAATTTTCACTGGTTTCTTTTTGCGAAGAAATGTTTTCTTCAAAAAGTATACAGTAGTGAAAAAATACATAAACCACATTGAAAACAAGATCTTTTTCATATTTCTAGAACGGAATGCAAAGTATGGTTAATATTTATTAATTATAAGCAATTCAACTTCAATCATATGTGAATCTTCACTCGAAAAACTTTTGACTATGAAGTTTCCTACTATGCCCGTCTGAGTTCATTTGCGACACGTGAGGCGGACAATCCACAGAACGTATAATCTCCGTGACCGAATCGTGGAAGCAAAACTATATAATGGCTGTGAAGAACATTGATTTCAAATACATAACCTTAACGTGAAATTAAAACGAAAGTTTTCTGAGGTCTTGTCTGTAAGCGTTGTTTATTTACGTGTTATGTGCACGATCCTTCCGCCTGGATATTAAAAAAGTTACGTACATATTAGCATACAAAATTATAGCACACTGTGTATTTTGAAGTTTTCCCTCGATGTATTTAATTTTTGAAATTAAAAAAGTGAAAACTTTATCACAAAAGCAGAGAAATGTGGAAACTAACATATGAATGAAAAATATTATATGGGACCTTCGGGAAAATGAACTTCAAAAAACATGTTGTTTATTATTAAACAAGCATTATTATTGTTATATGAACATTAAAACATGTTGACTGATGTTTTAATACCCTCTATAGGGTAAAATATATCAATTCACAGTTCGAATTTTTCTTTGAATACATAATTTTTGTATGTTTTGTAGTTTCATTTGGGGAATTTTTTAAATTTTGAATGTCCAGTAATGATAGTTTTAAGTTTCTTTTCAAATTCCGGATAACGCCGGATAATTCTGCTACTTCTATATAAAAGTCGTTTAAGTGTTTCTGCGAGTTGTTGTTTCATGCATTCGCGTCCTCTGCAGAGCCAGGCACAAGTCAAGTACACGCAAGAACACATGCTCGCACGCACGCCAGCAAGTGAGCGTGCATCATCACACAATCCCCACTCCCCTCCAATGCAGTCAGGTGCACTTGCGCAGAGAATGCCTTCGCTTAATCACGTTGCCTCCGCCCCGGATAGTGGCTTATTCCTCGGAAATACATTATGAACGCCTCAAAGGACTTTATGCGCAAACGAAGAAAGAAACATAATGTGCAAAATAAAATATTTGTATGCATTATTTCTTTTCTTAATGCACTTTGAAATTCTATTATATTTTTAAAACTTCTATTTTGTTATTCATTTAAACATTTAAAAATTCTATTAAATCTTAGAAATTCTGTTATTTTTAATTCCTTTTACTCGTGACAATGATTTTACTTTATGTACATAAAATGTTGTTTGTGACCATTCGTTAACGAATCAACTATAAATACTCAAACGAATAATTTAATTCATTTTAGGTAATATTAACTTTAAAGTTAACATCAATATATTTTTATCCAGAATTCTGCCGATTCCAAAACAATAACCGGATGCGGATCTCACAGTACGTTCAATTTAATCTCGTTTTTTGGCTTCTAATTGATAAATGAGAGCTCTTTCGAAATATTTCACGTTGATCTAAAAGTATACACCATGCAAAAATCATTAACTGCTACGGAAGGTACCAAAAATTTGTAAGAAGCACAAGGAAAAAGGGTGACTCTTAAAGAAAAAAGGAATAAAATCATCCTTATAGAAATCGTGCAAAATAATATGATGACCAGCCATAAATCATCAATTAATGTTCCAAAGAAACATTAATATTCTTGTAAAACTAATATTTTACTGGTCTCGTGTAAATCAACCTCAAGAAAATATTACCGATAATTAAAATTAAATTGATTCGTAATTCATTCATTGAAAATATTTAATTATTATTTTACCACATTATTTATGAAAACAATCAAAGGATATTCATTAAATGTGAATTTTGTATGTAAACTTTTCGCGTGAGGAATTGAAGATGATATCCTTGGTGAGCATTCTTAAGGAAACACCACTGTTCCGTAATACCTGTGAGTTTCACGGGCTGCCTATCTTTTTTTTTTTGTCACTTTCTGCACCAATTACGCAAATTAGAACACAACCTCTTTTTCACGAGAACAATTACTCGTACATTTTGTTCCATTAATTACCAGAGAAATTTTTAATTCAAGAGAGAATTAAAATTTTCATGAAAATAAAACTCGGATTATTCATTCTGCTAAGTGATGACCAGAATATTAGTAATTTTCATCTTAAGTTCAAGGATTATTTTCTACAAATAATTCTGCTATTTCTTCGACAAATTGTGACACGAGTAAGTATTAATAGTTTTCTTAAATTCAATTATATGCCAATTTTTTTCAAATAGGCGTTAAGAAATGTTAAAAATAATGTTTTTGTGAAACGTAGGATATTTCCATCAATTTGATTATTATGAATTTTTTCTGTTCTTTTCCAGACGCAAAATGTGTTACACTATATTATTAGCATTTAGTATATTATTTCAGTGAGATTGTGTCTAATAAACTATTAACACACTTTTATATTCCAAAATTACGTTTAAAATGGCATATATTTATTAGTTCGTTGAAAGTCGGACACGTACAACATAAAATCCGTACTTTATAGCTTTTACTATGACTTACTACTGGCATTAATTTCAATTAAATGTTTGTATACAATAATGTGCTCCAATAGTTTATTTCTTCTCATTCATTTTAGATCGATTTCTCAGATATTAATTCGGGAAATGGATGTGAAAGCCATTAAAATTGAAAGAGATCAGATCAGCAATTATAAATATCTTTTTACTTCTTTCTTTGAAAAAATGAAGACGCTTCATGTAAGAATATAATTCAGTACTCAGTTGAGTTAAAAACTAACATTTTCATGTAAGATTGATTTGCACAATTTGGACTAGTAGAAATATCGATTATTTCTTATGATTTTTCGCAAAAAGTATTGATTAAATTAAACATATTATTTTACGCATTGTTAAAATTATAGAATTATTTGGTCGGATTAATACACTATGTAAATTTATTTTAATGACATTATTTCTTCTTCATAGCTTGTGTAAGAATGTAATATAAATACCATTTGTTTTATAAATATTTGTGTAAATATAAGTACAAATCTTTGTGAAACCACGTTCCTAAGTAATTTAGATATAATTACAAAAGAAATAATGTCAATGTTGTACCAAATCTTCAAAAGTTAGTATAATTTATACATGAAACACTTCAATAGTTTAAAATAAATCACAATTATTTTGAAAAACTATTCGATTAGACTGATCGATTAACTAAGACGATTAATCAAAATATTTTCGATAATCACTCAGCTTTAATTACTAGGTGGTTTACGAGTAAATATTCCACGTAGCTGCAATATTAATTTTTTCTTGAATAGTACCCTTCCTTAAATGAAAACTTGAGTTTCTTATTTGGTTTTTCAATTACCCCAAATTTAAACTTCAAGTTTTGTAAAAAGAAATATAACTCGAATAAAAAAAGTCCTGAACTCAGACTCGTTTTGAGTTTGATATGCGTCATTTCCGAAAAGTGAGTTAAGAGTTCAGTATTTTTCTCTGAATTTCCTGACGCGAACCGCATTCACTGGTTATCTTACCTTCTTCCTTGTTTCCGAGTTTCATGAAGTTGGGAACTTAACCGACATTTGTCTAAGTAGCTCATTTAAATGAAAGATCAGAGGAGCGACCTACGAAATGGGAGCGACGGCCTCTGAATTCCTCTGAGTCTCTGCGTCACGAACTCTCTCCGAAGGAAGAAAACTAATTAGCAGTTGAACGAACAAATGTGGAGAGTGCGAGGGAGGTTGGAGAGAATTCACGCGCTTCGCTCGTAATATGCGTTGAGTAATTGGTGCACGAAGGTAGGCAACATGGATTGCATAGGCAATATGAGGGAGTGAGAATAAAATCTCAATACGCCGATAATTAAGCATGATGAACTTGAGCGTATTTGTTCTGTGGAGAAGCTATGTGATAACTTTCGACTAGGTAAAAACGAACCCGGGACGCCTGTATGTATCGCAGGGGTTTTAACCATGAAACCACCCATCCACCTTATCCGCAACTGTACACAACTCCGTCGTTAGGTCTGGGTGGAAATAGTGAACAGTACAAGGCGAGCGAATGGTGCAACTGGTTAAAACCTCTGCAAACAAAGCAGGAGTCTCAGGTTCGATTCTGGGTTCGTCGCCATTTTCACCTGGCAGACAGTTATCGTGAAGCATATTTTGCTTGCAAAACATTATTGTGTAGATATTTTCTCTCAAAAATTGAAAACGTACAATTATTAGGCCAACAAAAGCTTAATAATTTTAAAGCAAACGTCGTGGAGTATCGCAAGATTGGTACACGACGAAAAATAAAATAATGTGAAAAAAGGTCAATACTGGCGTGTGTGGTAGAACTGTTTTTTAGTATATGAGTGGTCTAGGGGAAATATGATTTCCTTACACAACTGGGTATTATTATTATTATTATTATTATTATTATTATTATTATTTCATGACTCTTGATGTTATTCCTGGTTTCATTTATTAGCCAGTCTAGGTTGCAATCAGTTTCCTCGGGACCAGGCTTTTCAAAATCTCGTTTTTAAAGTACCTTGTGCAGGATGTAAGCTGTTCCCAGTAATACAATTTCCTGAACTTCATAATTCTTAGTATTACCTGGGATCTTTACGAGGTTTTAATTTAATTTTTTGTGACCATTTCTAAAGCGTCAATGATAATAGGAATTACTTCATAAAAAATAATTTCCCCGCTTACAAGGTTAAATTTCTATAATTCATGTCCACTAAATATGTGTGAAAATATCAACGAGATTGCTGCAAAATCAAAGTTATTAACATCAAGGCGATGTGCGTACGTATGTATACGTACTGAAATATTTGAACCGAAAGTCCATTATCCATCTAGAAAATTGACGAAGAGTGTAATTCCAACTCTTCACATTTCAAGAACTACTCAGTAAATGCTCACAATTCCAGACAAAATTCTGTATAAATGAATATTATTAATAAAGAATTTGGCCAAACAGCAAGAATTTTGCCTGGTAACTCTCTGATGGCGGTAACACCGACAGCAGTGGACTAGTGGTAGCGTCTACGTTTCCACGATATCGCTGAGCGGTAAAGCACAGGTTCAAATCCTGCTCGACCCAAATAGGTGAGGTTTTCAGCTGGGGTTTCCCTCCAGACAAATGTTGGCTATGTACCATAATTTCTCCGACAACCCAACATCTCTCCTTCCCAATTCCCTTACGCAAGTCCAACGGTTAGGCGAAAAAGCAGGTCTCATGACCTGATCCTCGCCAAAAGACAAAATAAATAACTAAATTAATAAAGAAATAAAATACTGCTCTCAATTTGTTCACCTAATTTCGAATATTTCACTATAATTTACACTAATATTCCGTCGTATAGGTAAGATGCAGAGAATTCTGTATTTACCGTATCTCCATCCATAAAATTGTTCAATTTCTTTTACTCCCTTGCAGTCTTCTTCTAGATAAAAATCTTTTAACAAACAAGAAGATTTCATTTTCCACAATCTAATACGCCTCATCTTAAATTCCCAGTTATTTCTATTCGTGCAATCCACAAATGGTGATGGTGTGAGTAATAGCTACATTTGCCTCACATGAATTGGGGAGATTTCTCATTTCACACTTTGTGAGTGGCAGCGCACGTATTGAGAGCGCGGCGCTCACAGGAAGCAGTAATCGCTAGCGTTTCCGTTTGATAACTACATCTCGTTCATCTCCATTTGTGAAATGCAGTCACGTTCTTCAACGCTTATAAAATTAAATGTAATTCTAACTTTGATCTTTTGTTATATTATTTAAAATTTGTACAGCAAGCAAGAGTAAGAATAAAATATTATTTTCGTCCATTGTAAGCACACATGTTATTAGTACAGAAATGAAAATGTATGGTAATCCTTCAATGGAAGTAGCCCCCAGGGGACATACATCTAGTAAGTACGTGTTTGGCAAACACGGAACCCCGAGCTGAGTCTGGCATTATTTCCACTTACTTGTGCCATGCTCCTTCCTTTCTCTTTCCTGACCTTCCTTGGTCACCTCTTGTTCTTTTCCATCCCGACGCTAGGATATCTTTCACGTTTCCTCTTTCTTCTTCTTTTTTTTAAATGAGATATGTTGATATTTGAGTTTTGAGTTGTAATTCAGGAGGGTTTTTAGTGCGTATGGTTGAGTCATTCGGCGAGTGCCACATGCGGGGAGAGTCATGTTGGCTCTCCCTAGTGCGTAACTGCATTTTCCCTACCTGTACAAATTTTTAGGGTTCCAATGACCTCGAAAAAAAATCAATGGTAGTAGTAAATAAGATATGATATTGTACATCTATTGTATGAGTACAGAAGATTGCTTAGACCACACGATGACCAAATGGATGTAAAATCGTGTACATTAATAAGCAAATGTACCAGAGAAATTTATTTCCCTTTTCTGCGTAACCGGACGGAGCAAATCACACAAATGAAGTATAGTACTCCAGAGCAGTAAAAAAAGGTGTTGGTGACATCCTTTCACTTTTTCTGAGACAACAGCATTAAAAAATTACATCGAAAAAGAAGCGACTTAACATTCATTTGAAAAGGATGGTACTCGACTTCTTGAGTCCTAACATATTACAGCTCTGTCCATGCTGGTATGAACAATATTCGTAGAGTTACGTGATGCAAATTACCATAACTGTTCTAATAGGAGAAAGTAGTATTAGTCGTATTATTTCGGTATTATGGGCAAAAATGCATTTTTTAAATACGACGATTGTTTGAGTAACACCTTTGTGTGCTTCAAATTTATCTCATTAATTTTACCATTAATTTTATTTGCTGATTATCTAGTATATAAATGTATGAAAAATTTCTGCAAAAAGGGAACGAAATATTTAGGACGCAGATAATGTAAAAATAGATTGAAATACTATTTTCCGGAAAGCTTGATATCCCCAGGGTATCGCGCGCAATTCCTGAGGTAGTACGAGAGACTTGGTGACTGATTAACAATAGTCTGCAGAATAAACTATAATCTATCTACTCGTCTCGTAAAACGTGTACCTTGCGGGGTTAATAGGTGAATAAAACTCATCTTAAAGTTGTGGGGCTCTTATGAAAACAAAAACCTTTCACGAATTTAAAGTAGTAAAGAACGGTGCAGAATTTGACATTTCCGGACAATTAAGAATATTATTCAACGAGAACTATCATCAAACTAAAGAACTCTAGTCAAACCAAGGACCCTTATTCAAATAAATTGTTTCAATTAAATTTAATAATTATTAATTAAATAATAATTAACAATAAGTAAATAATAATAAGTAAATAACAATTAATAATTAAATAATTAATTGAATTATTTAATTAATACCCAGTTTAAATTTTTTTAATCTATTGTCAAAGAAGCCGAACAAACTGCGTATGACCAAGTGGAGGACAATAAACTAATTTAATCTCCGGAATCAGTTCACCATAACTAATGAGTTACTGTCAATTTAAAGCGGAAATTTCATGTCTTTGAAAACATTTAATCAAATTAAAATTTCCCATTTTGTCAAGAGCTATAAATTTTTCTTTCCATTCTAGGAAATTGCACTGCCATTACTGTTCACCTGTTGAATTTTTTTCATCATTCATTGATTTGTGACCCAGATCCTCGATTTTCCGTTCACTATCTGGGTTTTGCACCACTTCTACTTATTTTCTCTTCTCTAGGCTGATCCTGTTCGACTTGCTGAACTGCCGTTTCTGTGGTGTTGTGGAACATTCTACTATCTAGTGCGATATTTTTATTGCTTTTCGCATTAACATTATCTTTGTGATGTATTTTTCAAAGTTATGATGTATGTCCTTTGTTTGAATGTATTTTGTCCAGTCTTTTGTGTCGTGTATTCCTTGTTGCGCCAAGTGTCTCATCCAAAGTGCACGATCTTGTCCAAAAATACTGCAATCGTGTAAAATGTCGTCCTGCATGCATATATTCCATCATCGGTAATTTTTCGCTTGTGCCAATATGTTTTATAATCGTTATGGTTTGTTAAAATCTCCATCATATGTGGTGTAGGTCGAAACCATTTTCGGTTTTGTAGCCGTAATGCACATTTCTTATAAATCTGTACTTATGTCGCCTTTGCAATGCCTTCTGCCACCTTATGTTCCAGCACTCTGTCAATTCCAGAATAATTTTCCCCTTCCATCCTTTTTCTCCATACTTTATGTGTTTCTCTCCTATGTACACTATTCCCTTTTTGCGCGCATTGTATCTTAAGTAATGCTTATCGATCTCGAGGTCAATTGGAAGTACACCCAGTAGTAGTAACAGTGCCATCGTCGATACGCTTTAATTATCCCCACTCCAATGTTCGATGCACTGTCTTTGGAGACGACTTAACCGCCCATCTATATGCATCAACTTAGTTCGTTGAATCTACGTTGTGCTGCAGTATATCCGTGGCAGTAGTGCTCCCTTGTAAGTTGGACCAACTGTGGAATTGATATGGTGTGCTTATTTATTGATATGGTGATTGGTGAACGTCAATTTCTCATGAATCATCACACCCAAATACTTTATCGTCTGCTGTATTTTGAGGTGCCAAGTTGGGAAACGTATAGCAGGATTTCGTCTACTTTTCCCTCGCTGGGGCATTCCGAATACAATTCCTTCCGATTTTGTTAGCGAAATTGTTAGTCGCTGTGCTGTATATATTTCTTCAAAATATTTTAGCACACGTGCACTTTCTGCCTCTAATTCCACTCGACTATTTCCTTCGACAAGTAGTGCTATATCATTAGCGTAGGCTATAACAGTTATATTTTCCTGCTTCAATTTTTCTACCACCTCATCTATTACTACATTCCATAGTATAGGGTCCATGTGGCTACCCTGGGGACACCCTTGTACTGTTTTATACATTAATTGTTCATAGAAATCTCTTAGATTGCGGTGAACCTCACCGCCAGGTAACAGATTAATCATGTTGCGTCGAATGAAAATGGGAGACGGGACCGGTCTTTGGGTTTCACAAGTTGAATGAGAATGGTAGACGGGCCCGGGAGGCGAACGGGATGGCGCAGTCGGTAGGCGCATGAGCGCGTAAAGCTCAAGGTCCCGGGTTCGAATCCCGGTCCCGTCTCCCATTTTCATTCGACGTAACATGATTAATTAATTGTTCATTTCCTATTTTGAGCGGAATATGTCTTTCTTCGAGGTATGATTTGACTAGCTGTACGAGATGTTTGGTTATTCTCTTACGTTGAATATAGTAATATTTCTTATCGAATTAGAGTACATTTTATATTTAGAACTCACAACTTCCGAGTACTTACTCGCGGAGGGAAGTTAGCACCAAGGTGAAAATTGCGACAGACCGGAACCAGTGGCGACAGTAAAGACACACCCCCTGCGCAAGATTTTTCGTGGTGCTCCCTCCTCTTTAAAAAAATGGTCCGGTGACATATAATTTATATATACTCTTTAAAATTTCACTCAAATACCTTTGTTTTTATGGTTTATTTAGATAAGTCTCATTGTAATTTCCTACTGCCTTCCTGCGTTGTCTGATTTTCTCCTTTACCGGCAACAGAAACACAGAGGATAATTCTTAGAATTCCTACGTTGATATTTCCGACGCTTGTGTTGTGGTGCGCTGAGCCGAAGTAGTGAACTACCCTATCTACGCTTACCCACTAAACCTGACTTCCTGTCTGACTTACAAAAACTTTAATCACAACAAATTGCAAAAATGTATACCTTATTCAATTTAAATCTGGTTATGAAAATTTGTTTGTACTCAGTNGAACAATAATTAAACTGTTTTTCATTTTTTAAATTTTCTCACCACGGTGAGGCCCTCAGACTCCCGCTGCCCCCTGGCTGCAAGTGTGCTGCTACAGGATGAAGCCAGGTGGATGTTGTATACTCGCTTCGTGAGTCAGGGCGTGCAGTGGCAGCACACCTGCGGCTATAGCAGATGGTCCCAGGTTCGTGTCCCTGTCTCTCGTCATTTTCAAGAAATGCAAATTTTAAATTTAGTTCGTTTAAATAATTTCTTTTCTTATCATATAGGTTTCACCGTGCCTATCAAAAAAACTCAAATCCACATTTAACAATACATCTTTTCTTTATTTCTTCATTATGAAAAATATAACTTCATTTTCTTACGTTATTTGAAATTTTGTTGTGTTTTATTACATATTAGAATTTAGAACGCAGATGTAATTCCAAATTGCTCTTCTTCTTCATATTTGTATTTATCTGTATTATCTTCGTATATAAATGAAAGGTATGTCGATGGTTTATTTTCCTTCCATTCGAACTCCAGCGGAGTGCTCTTATTCTAATCTTCCGGCGAGCCTGGGCATGACACGACGGGCACGCAGTAGAGCGCGTCCAATTTAGTTTTGTGTTTGTGATCAATCGGAGTAAGGTTATCAGACTTACAGGGACGCTACAGTGATCTTAGTTACAAACAAAGTATGTCATGTCAGATGTCGTTTTCTTCAGTTAAGTTTGAAATCTAGTAATACTTTATATTGCATGCACCAAATAATTAATTTTTCCTATATTGTTCCAATTTTGGTGTTGGTTATAGCGATATATTTTATTGTGAAATGTATTTTATTAGTTTGAACGTATATAATTACATTCCGTATTGTATAATTGTTTTATTACAAAATTAAAGCAGTCGCGGTAAATCACGTGTTATTATTGATACAACCTGTAAGATGCTGTAGAAGGGTAATTTAATTGCATCATTTCGTTCTATTTTCATATGAATAGGATTTATACCAGTAATTTGTATTTCACTGGAATCAACCGCAAGTAGTGCATCGTCAACGGTCAGGTGAAAAGAGCGGCGGACCGGGACTCTAACCCGGGACCACCTGTTCTGGTCGCAGGTGTGCTGTCCACAGCACCAACCGTCTCGACTCCCAAGTCCGCACGCATCATCCACCCGACCTGTTCCGGTGAACCTGGGTCACAAACCCCCAGAGAGGGAATCAGTGACTACAGGCGGTTCCTATGATGGTAGCACTTAAATCCGGTTTTCGCCTACCTACGCGTCGGATGCCAATTTTACCACACAATTTCCAAGTACGTATTCGAGGAGGAGTGTTTGCATCGTCAACAGCCAGGTGAAAAACACCGGACTCACAACTCCCGACGTACTTCCGAGATAATCCCAAGTAGTGAACTTTCATAATCACGACTCCACAAAATGTCGAAGTTTTCTCTTATTTTGTATGGAAACATTTGAAGATAGTGGTAGTTTAAAATATTCCAGACATAAATATATTTATAATAATTTTGATAAAGGGGGTCACAGATGATTTTTCCTTCTGTTATCTGAAAAACAAATACAAAAACACAGAGCTGCGTAGTGGGTGGGAAAGTCTAATTTCTGAAGTCAGCATTCCATGCCACTGCGCGCCCGCTCGAGTGCATCCATCTCATGGCAACACCCACCAGATGCTTAAGTGTTATTATGGTGATATTTTATTTATTTATCCTTAAAATCTTGTGTATATTTCTATAACTTGTTTTGTAATTATACTCTTAAAATACGTTTGAAATTTTGTGACAAATGACAGAAGTTTTGTAAATTGATTAAACGAGAATAAATTCGAAATGATCCACGTTCAACGGTTTACAAAAATACGTTCCCGAATTAATAATAAGTCAACAAAAAAAAAGTAAAGTTAAAAACTCCTCTGGAAAAAATGATTTTAATGCTGTAGCTTGCCCATATACGAGCACTGGTTTTGCGTTATTACGTTAACAAAAGAAATGATTTTATTTCGTTCAGTAACGAGAAAATATTTATTTCTATACATATTCTTCTTAGTCATAAAGGTTGAGAGATCCACAAATTCCATGTTGAAAATAATTTGATTGAGGAATAAATTAAATAAAATTTTAGTTTTATTTTATAAACTAGTCAAAAAGTATTTTATCATACATTTTATAAACTAATGATTCCCATAAATTACCAGAGCAATATCGTCAGACTGCTCTCCCTCCGTTACATTCACTTTATTGTATTATATTCTCAAATTATATTTCATATTTTGTTCTTCACAGCAGTTCCTGTTAATTCGGTACGCCGTAAAGTGATATAAATCAACTTTTTCTTCCTTCACGCAACGTTTTACATAGTGGTTAAAAAATAATTCCCTTTAGTCGCATCACCTCTCAATTCATTTTTGTCCCCTGCCTCTCTCTCATCCTTTTCCTTCTTTTTCTTCTTCATTCTTCTTACCTTCTTCGTGTCCCTCATTCTTTCTTTCGTAACTATTTTTTTAATATTTTACTGCATACACAAAAAATAACTATCACTATGTATAAACTATATTTTCTGGGGTGTATATAACTGTAATTTTTATTTTTTTGTGTTTGTGATATCGTTTAAGTCTTAAGTTTTGAAATAGTTCTCGAATCTTAATATTTGTAAATAATGTCATCACATTATAATTTTATAATGTTCATTTAATAAATGTTTATGTAATTGTCATTTGCGTAATTTAATTACTTAAATTTAAATAATTATGTAATACTGTTGTATTTTCTGTTTTTAATTCACGTGCGGCAATAAGCCACCTTCTTGAATGGGGTCTTGCTGCAGTTTACTCAATTTCTTAAGATATTACAGAGGAATGGTCCTTAGTTTTGCTTCCCAGCGTTAAATGAAAATAATATCCTCTCATTTCTCTTTAACTTTGCATTCTAAAATGTTTTTAAATGATCAGACCGGAGATTAGATTTTATTGTCAAAATCTCGTCAAAAAGCAATTTTTTATTATAATAATATTTGCTTATACTTGTTTAATAATATCCGAAAATGCTGTTCCATGTATAGTTAATGTGGGAAAAACCTTTAAAAATGAAGATTTGTATTAATGGTTAAACTTTCTCGATAGGGTACTTGAATTGCCGAGGACTCCAGTGGAGAAATATTAAAGTGATCAAGAGTCGTTTACTATTATGATTCTACTGATCGTTGGGGAGTCGAGCATCATTTTGCATCAACACACCTTTTCTGCACACGACACGATGATTGACATTTCGCGAATTTGGATCACATAATTAAATATTTTTATCTGGATATTTGTTTTTCAATTCCGGTCAACCAGTGACGTAATGGATAGCGCAATCACCTTCTACCTCAGGCGATGCTGGTTCAAATCCCGAATGATTCAAGTACAATTTAAAGTTGTGGGCAAAGCGAGATTGCGGCAGGTCCTTATGGATTACTCCCATTCTCGAGATTTTCATCACACCAAAATATTCAATTCAGGATACTTCTTCCCTCGCATCATTTATCCATTACCCGCCTCGGCGAGGTGTATGGTTGGGCAATCGGCTCTCTTGTAATTCCCCGCCACATTTCAACAAATCTCCGACACTTTGTATACAGTAAAAGGAGTGAATAAAAAAAGTTCATTTCAATTGATCACAGTTTAAAATTATTCTTAAATTAATATTCTGCATTTCTGCGACTAATACGAAAATTTTAAAATGGGTTTTAAAATATTTCAAAATTACCTTAAGGGTGTATTTTGAAACGTTAATTGATTCGGATATGTTTTATGCACTTTTCGCAAAAGGTATGCAGGTAATATGTTTCATCTCCATAACTTCGTTTTCCTCGAAGAGGACGAATATGTGATAGAATATTTTTTTTGCATCTACCAATTGATTATAAAGAGCGAAATCACAAATATAAAATAGAAATATAACAAAAACAAACAAACAATGATTGTTAAAACCACTTTATCCCAAGGTTGCGAAAGCGAGGAAGTGGGAAGACACATCTGCACGAACTCTATTGTGACAAGGCACACNGTATAAGAGACACGAACTCTATTGTGACAAGGCACACGATATAATACGAAGAACCGAAGAGGATACACCCACGCTGTTTCGTCGTAAGTGGCAATTGTGACTCCACGCCGCGCTCGCTCGGGACGCGCTGCTCTTGACGTTTCGCATTTATCAAACATCGAGATCCTTCCATCTTTTAGCAGTGGTACCTTTCGGCGTTGAAGTTTGCGTAACCTCTATGTTCTACAGAAATACTGAAATAATTTATAATTCAATGTTTACTGGTCAACGTTTCGATATAAGTCATTTCATCATCAGGGCCATCAAAATATACAAACAAAGAATTTGAAAAGAATTAATACATAACAGGGTACATGAAAATTGGTACATAGTAGTTATAAAGAACTGTATATAGTGTTATTTATAGTAAGGATTATCAGGATAGTTGTCAATTGTATAGGTAGTTTTAAAAATATACTTTGTATATTTTGACAGCTCTGATGATGATATGAATTATATCGAAACGTTGGCAGGTACATATTGAGTGGTTTATATATGACCTATTCACAAAAATATATCAAATCCCATTATGAATTCGGAGGTCAAGAACAAGATGGAGGATATTAATGAAATAATTTACAAATCGCATGAAATATGCATCGCAGCCGAATGCCTCTTTTGCTCTCGATCAGTGAGATAAACTAGGGAAGAATTTGCGAAAGGAAGAATAGGAAAAAAACAGCACATGCCACCTCAAAGGCAGGAACGGAAATGCTGATAGAGGAACATTTTTGAATGTAGGAAGTTTTGTATTTGAGTTCATTTATATTAGATGTATAATATTTATTAGTGTAAAATGAATATTAGTGTTAGAACCTTGTAGTGACATTGTCGGTAGACAAGGTTGTCTATGTTACCATGGCCAAAATAAAGGAAATGTTCAGTATAATTAATAATTATATTACTTAAACTTTTGTCATTTGTCAATGTCTTAAAACTCTTGGACCTATCAGATTTTTTATTTCGTTTAAACTAATCACTTTTAGGGTTATCAATAGTTGACGCCATGTTTTTCACCATACCAAGCACCATAAGCTCACTACTAGTCGAAAATTAGTGACGTATGTTACTTACTTACAGATTTACAGAATTCCAGTATTGAACTTGAAAGAGAACATAAATTTGACAAAAGATATTCCTACATTCATTTTTCTGAGAGAAAATGAAATTCTGAGTCTTATTGGCTATTGCAAACAGATTTTAAAAAAACATACGGGCTCTGGATTCAATGATATGTACTGATTAAAAATACAGTAGTTTAAGCAAGTCACTTAAAAATAAAAATAAATTAAAGATGTGAGTGAAAAGACAAAGATCCACTGTGAGTTTCCAAAGTAAATAAAGAAACATGATTTTAATGAATTTTTAATATTTAAACCGACTATAAGGCAAGAATGAATCATAAAAACGATCGTAGTGGAGGAAGATGAATAATTTAATCTCGAAGTTCATTTTATTGTAATATTATTTTCATGTCTGTCAACGTAATCTGACATTTTGTTGAAGTTAATCCGCTGATTTAGTGAAGGTTAAATAAATTTATAATCACCCGATACCTTTGTTCACATGTCACAACTACTCAACAACAAAATTTCTCTCGTGCCTCGAGCTTAACGTAAATCCATTTCGATTAGGATATGAATTATTCTATTTACGCATATGTATCTAAAAACTTCTCTTTTTCCTTCTCATCAACTTCAATTCTTTATTAACATATTACGCGCTCATTTATGAGTAATCTGTTTTTACTTTGAACTAAAATATAATATAAAAATAACGAAAACCGATTTATGAGAAGTACTATAATGAGTTCTAACACACGGAAAAATGCGTTGGATAGCTCAGTCGGAAGTTAGCTGTGATAGCTCACGCGTAGGCTGTCTAGCGGTCAGACAGCACTATTAGCTGCCACAGCTTGCGCTGTAGCTGCCCTTTTCGTCTGATCGAGGTCAATTTTCTATCATTGTGGAAACTAACAGTTTTGTCTGGCAGGAAGAAAGTTACATCAACAGTTATAGCTTATGGGTTTTGCTCGCAATAGCTTAGCCCCACTCAAAAATCTGACATAGCGCTGCCTTCTGTGCATTCGGTTCGTTGACTCATGACTGAGGTGTCACAGCCTGCGCTATTGGTTTACGGAGTCAAATCGACCATGGCTTTCGCAACAATGTATAGTTGTTTACTTGAACAAAATGATTCATTGCAACGACTAAACGACGCGATCCCGACGTTGATTAGCCCGAAACTTGAAGTTTAGACGACGAAAATTTACAGTGTTGCCTCAACGTCGATGAGGCAACAAAATATAATTGATGATATTTTGAATTTCTGAAGGTTAATGTTGGCGAATGTCTAATTATTTTAAATAATGTTATTTTCAAATGAATTAATCTAATATGAATAAATTTCAAGTATATTCAAAATAAAGAAACGATCGGATACATAAAAACTATGCTCTTCATACTCAAAGATATATTTTTCATGATTTTAGATGATTATTTTACGTATTTACTATTCGTGGTGCCAACTCTAAGACAGCGCAACACAAGAGAATAAAAATTTATAATTTGTAATTGGGCTGCTGTAGCTCAGTGGAAGCGTTCGCGCCTGTGGAAGAAAATAACCCTGGGTCGAATTTGGCGCTGTCGGATACCTGAAGACGGACTATGCAAAATGAAACGTATTTACAAGGTAATAAATGGAGTTGTAATATAAATGAATAACGTCAAGCGAGTCGTACAAAGAAGAAAGCATGCAGATGAATCGACGTCGACTAACGTCGAATTCTGCTTTGCGGGGGTTGGCAACATCATCTACTATAAGTTCCCTCTTCTTATCTTGTAGATTAGCTACTTAAGCTGTAAGATCTGATGCTGTACGCTGTGGCACAGAAGAATGAAAATTCACGTCATGGCAGACGGATGCTAGCTCCGCGGGCTCATGTGTTGTCTGTCCGGTTGGTAGCCAATACATTAGCTACTCCAGCTTAGGTGTTTTTTCGTGCAGTCTAATATTTTTAACATTCAGAGAATTCGTGAAAATAACCACTTTATATTACCTTATTAATAATTAAACTTTAAATTTTTTAAAGATATATCTTATAATTTAATTAAGTAATGTACGAAACTTTAATTAATTTCACTCATTCATTTCATGATATTCAATATTTAATTTTATGCAATGTAATTTTCCTGAGTCAATAATGCGACTTCCATTAAAAATAACTCAACATGAAATTCTTTTATTTTGAATAAATTTAATTATTTAATGTCATCAAAACTAATTCACATTATTCGTTTTGTAATTCTCGGTAAAATAAAATATTATAGTTTCCCATTTTTTTGATAGAGGTATAATGATTGTATATGGGAAATTGAAAAAATCGATGTACAGGTGAAGCATTATTAAATTAAAATTTATCTTCTAATAATAACTGAAATGCAAATCAAGCGAGAAAAACGGTAAATAGTGAAATCGGTCAACGAAGATCAACGAAAATTCGCGTAAGCGTGCTGTCTACCTGCCATTACATATACTTGCAAGGTGAGCTGGTGCACGCCTCGGTACTACAATGGCATGTTTACTTTTCAAGGAAACATTGTGTGTTCGATATTTTAATGCAATTTTCATATTAACAGATTTAAACTAAAGGTAACTGTAAAGATAGAAGTTTACAGTCGGAAAAAGAAAACTAAGTAAGATCTAACTAAATTTGTTCTAAGTAAATTATTATCATATTTTGTACTATGATAACCAATGAAATCATCAAGACTGTTTTGATCAAACATTTTTTGTTATTTATCAGCTCTCCCTGAAGGAAATAGTAAAGTGATGTGTGAGTTTTATTGTTGGTTGAGATTTTCTTGACGTGCAAATAATCATTCACTTAATAGAAGCTTATTTTTAATGGTATTTTTAATATAACATAATGTTAAAAGCTATTAATCTGAACTGACACGACACATGCGTGCTTCTTTACCAACAACTAACCCACTACTGCCCGCTCGCTGCCTTCGACCCCTCTACCGAAAGAGATTACGAACTTTTACGAAGGAAATTCTCTAAACACTCAGTCCACTCAGAATACGATATTGACGGTCATTAAATTCTTAAATACGTCAACTCACTTTCCCCCTGTCCTTCTTCTACAGCCAGGTGATAACCCAAACAACTGTCTGGCAGTGCCTTCTCGGTCGCCGTTAAATGTAAACATTCCACAGTGATAATTACAAGTTTTTACATTAATATAAAAATTACTTCTTTTTTCACCCAATGTAATATCAAATCTATATTGTCAGAAAAACTCAAGAAACCGTTGAACTGTTTACTGTATGGTGTTCATATTCATAGACAGTTGTAAAAGATTTTCACTTATGTCCAACGTACACACTGGCTACCAGGCCGACTCTGCTAACAAGTACCGGATTTCTCACGGAATCAACGTGGTCAGTGTATGATAGTGGCAAAACTATTATCTCATCACGTCAACATCATAGAGGACAAGAAATCAAGTGGCGAATAATACAGGTATCATGGATTAGAAAGAAAATGGTATCAATCATTTCAGAAAGTAATTCATTTATATAGTTGTTCATTGAGCAACTATAGTTGTTCAATATAGTTGTTCATTGAGCAATTCATTGAGCAACATAGAAACGCCTTTCAATTTATCATGCTATATAAAACATATTTAATGAAATACGTAGTTATCCATTTATTATTCCAAAATGAATCGTAGATATAATGTGCAGTCAAAATTGAGATTAATAATAACACAAGTATTAAATGACATTCCCGCCTATGGAAAATTCGCCACTACCCGGAGGAAAACCGGAGAAAAAAAACGGGACAGGATAGGATATACAGAGATAATGTAAACAACCGTGCCAAGGTTGCGTACAGTTAGAAATGAACTATTATAAAAAAAGAGGGTCAAAAAGAAGACGCATGAAAAATGGAATTTAATCAGTATCGAGCACTATAACTATGACGTGACAAAGTATACGAGTAATTAACATCATTTACATCATGCGAAATCATATGGAATACAATATTTATTAGTAAATTGAATCTCCTCCCATTGTCTTTTTCTAAAATGAGTAAATTCTTTCACTATATAGAAGCAACAGAGTATTTTAACCGCGGATTTGAAGGGATTACATTTATTAATATCTTTTATATTTTTTGGAAGGGAATCATACAAAATTATTTCTGAATGATATGGGCTTTTTT
>NNCF01125992.1:182412-209019 GCA_002313205.1 Laupala kohalensis | reverse complement strand
GTGGAGAAAATCCGCCGGATGTTTTTCTTGACTTATCTAAAACATTCGATGTCATCCATCACGGAATTCTCCTTTCCAAATTGCATTCGTGGACTTCCATATCAATTGATAACTTCTTATTTAAACGATAGATATCAACAGGTCGAATATCCTATACTAAAAATTAAATACTTTAGCGTTGTCTTTCAGAAACAAAACCACTTACTTGTGGAGTGCCCAAAAGTACAATTCTCGGCCCTATACTCTTTTTATTGTATGTGAATGACATATCCTCCACATCAGATTGCAAAATGGTTCTTTTTACTGATGACACAAATTTACTATGTAAACACGCCAACGCTCAAAAAGTTTTGTCTATCCTTTCGACTTGGTTCCATGCAAATCGTCTCATTGTAAACACTGACAAAACAGTGTCTATGTCATTTCACAATAGTATCACAAAATCTTTACCCCAGGTTTCTCTTTCTTTAAACGGAACACAATTAAAAACTGTTACAAATACAAAATTCTTAGGTCTCCATATTCAAGACAACCTCAAATGGAATTGTCACATTGACAATCTTAATTCCCAATTAAGCAAATTGTGTTACGCATTCCGAATCTTAGTTAACGCAGTTAGTCCACGTATTTCCCGTTGCGTATATTTTGCAAACGTTTACTCCCATTTACGTTACGGCATTACCTTCTGGGGTAATTCCGGTCAGAGTATTCAAACTTTCAGAATTCAGAAGAGGATAGTTCGGATAATTTGTAAATCTCACCCCCGAAACTCTTGTAAACCTTTATTCAAGGAATTAAATATCTTAACACTTCCCTGCATTTATATTTATGAAACGGTCGTGTTTGTTAAGACCGAATTACTGAAGTGCCACCCTTGCTTTATACGAAACAGTCTCGTTCACGAACACTATACACGCAATAGTAGTAATATTCATCGCCCTAGAGTGTCAACCACTCTTTGCCAAAAGGGACCATACCATTCGGGAATCGTTCTATATAATTCCCTGCCCAAGAATATAAAAGATATTATGAAATTGAATATCTTCAAATCCGCGGTTAAAAACTACCTCCTGCACCAGTGCTTCTACACTGTAAAAGAATTTATTGATTTTAACAAAAGTTAAATTCGTCTTGTGCTTTATCACGCCATTGCTGTAGTACTTTTTAAACAACTTATAACAATTTCAAAAACTATTTTCTTGCATGATTGTGTTGTCTTATGGCTCATATTAATTTAGTTTTATGTGTACTCAACATTGGCACGTTTGTGTACATAAATTCTGTAGCCCCATCCTGGCCCGGGTTTTTCTCCGGTTTTCCTTCGGGTAGAGGCGGATTTATCATACAGGTTCTCTAGGCTTTATCTAGGGGCGTGTTTATTGTAACAATAAATCGTGAATTTAATGTTATTTCAATTCTTATGATTTTTAATCACTATACTTAGAATAATCTATAGTTCGATAAGAACTTGTATATGTAATTTTTTGCTTAAAATTACAAACATATTGACATTCTATTAGTATTATAACTCGCAGCTAACTTTTTATCTTATCTAGGAATTTTTGCTGAATTTTTTGAATCCGCCTCTGCCTTAGGGCCCTTGATCGGAATTGATGGGATGGTCCCTTGCTTGCTTCCGGAGAGTAAATTAGTTTTTTTTCCCTTCACGTGGTCATACGCAGATAGTACTGTTTTTTGACAATAAATTTATTTAAATAGGTCCTTTTGATGTTATGTATCGTAATTATGCGAAAAATTTAAAAACAAAAACGTTTATACTTTTTGTTGGTATTTCCTAATTTTTATTATGAATTCGTCTTCTTAGAGAAGTGTGATGTCAATCAAATGAAAACCGTTGTTTATCTAACAGAAACAATTGAGAATAGTATTAAAAGAAGAAACAATTCATTTACATACCCCACGAACCGAATGAAATTCATTTTGTTATCCCATGTAACAAAATTTCTAATAATAAAGAAAACCAATTTTAATTTTAAAATAAAGCGTATAACCTTCAAGGAAAATATAATAACTGTGACTTCCAGTAATAATCAGGTAAGTGCACTTTTTGAAAATGTACGAGATAATTGGTCAAAAATGTTTAAACTATACCGAAAGGTCTCTTGTGTTTCGCGAAGTCTCATTCGTATTAGTTAAAACTACACAAAAATTTATATTCTTGTCTAATTGAGAAATGAAAATTTACGTACAAATTCTCAAAACAGGTATGCTTTTAATAGTAATAAACAGTCATAAACTTTAGTAAATGTTTATACGTTTATGTAATTATGTTTAATGTAAAAATAAAAAGATTTTCATCTTAACTATGAAGTGTTATAATAGCGTGTTATATCAAAGTTCATTGCCAATGTTAAAACAGAAAAACGTTTTGGAAACTAAACGGGTCGTAACGAAAACAAAAACAACGAAAATTACGCTTACCTGATTATTAACGGAAGACACAGAAATAATTCATGAGCAGAATTGGCAACAAAAATTTAATATCAAGTATCATGTTATTATATTTCTTACCATAATGTCTTACTTAATGTCAATTGATGAGGTGTGAAAGGAAAAGTCATAACAATAAATTTATTGTCAAAAAATAAAAATAGGACGAACTGCATATGATCACGTGGAGGACAATAACTAATTTACTCTCCGGAAGCAAGCAAGGGACCATCAAGCAAGTCAATTCCGATCAAGGGCCCTAAGGCAGAGGCGGATTCAAAAATTTCAGCAAAAATTCTCAGATAAGATAAAAAGTTAGCTGTGAGTTATAATACTAATAGAATGTCAATATGTTTGTAATTTAACGCAAAAAATTTACATGTACAAATTATTATCGAACTATCGATTATTCTGAGTATAGTGTTTAAAAATCATAAGAATTGAAATAACACTAAATTCACGTATTATTATTACAATAAACATGCCCCTAGACAAAGCTTAGAGAACCTGTATAAGAAATCCGCCTCTACCCGAAGGAAAACCGGAGCAAAACCCGGGCCAGGATTACAGGTTACAATTTCAGGTTTAGTAGTATCCAATTTCGTTTCAAGACATCTTAGTTCATCAGACTCTTTCGGATCCTAAGTAGATTTCCGTAAAGGAAATTTCCAAACACTGTAGTGTTAAAAATTTCCAGATGAGTGAAAACTAAAAATTCGTTTGAAACTCGCGCGAATTCGCCGCTGTAATACCGCGTTCACACACCGCTGCATTCTTGCACCACGTTGAGGAGAGGAGAAGGTCATGGCTAATGAGAGCTGGTAAAGTCTATCTGCCTTACGAAAAGTTACCAAATTCGGGAGAACTACCAACCTACTCAATTGATTCCACCTATGTCTTTCATTACTCGACTTAGTGATATTTTCAACTTATACGTTGTATTCACTACCACTAAACTTGACAAAATACCTCTAGGAGAGCCTGTCTTTAAAATACTCGTTTTTTATCCTTTGTAGAGAAACACAAAATTAATATTGCTATTAATAAAATACATTGCGTAAATTATCGAAGAAATTTTTTTAATCTACTTTCAACGAAATTCATTTTACGGTTGTCTCTTTGTTGTTTCCATAGAGTTGGTACACCCGTAAGGTAGTGTAAGTGCTACCAAACGACAATCTGAGGCAGTCCAAGTTGAACGAGTGCCGGGGGTTTTTGTTCTAAAATATTGGTGGTGGCTGTCCTGAAACACTACTCGAGTCCGCTATCTTTGTTCTTTTGGTGTCCAAACTCTCGATAACCTGAGTATATGAGATGTGTTAGTTGGATCGGATATTGGAGCGAGGGCGAGGTCTTCCCAAATATTCTCTGAGGATTGATACAGAGAAGCTATAAGACCGATTCGGTGAGGGTTTTTTTCTTTATTATTCACTCTCTTGTGGGATTTGATATCACAGCAATGTTTGATTTTTGTCAAAATGTCGTTCAGTTTCGTATAAAACTAGGCATGATATTTGGTGTAGTTAAGTTACATGCAGTTAAGTTTTTGCGAAGGCTTCGCCGATTATTCATGTAATTTCTGTTAATTTAGGAAATTGCTCTTAGTTATTAATTAACATGTGAAGTCCTTGACGATTGCTGTATTTTGTGTCCGTTAATGAGTAGCCGAATTTTCGACAAAAATAAAGATGATATTATAAACGAATTTTAGATTTTTAACCAGGAGGTTACTTAAAATGGTTTACTTGCTACTAAAGGTCACTAATGGTAGATTTAGGGGGAAGGCGGTTGAAAATTACATTGTGCGCGCTACACTTTTTCAGTAAATCGTCAATATTCCGGTAACTTTTAATCTTGCAGAAACACTGTTCGTACCAATTTTACCCTCACAATTCTACACAGTTTTTATCCAATAACAAAAAGTCGTACAAACAAAAGAATTAACATAAAATAGTCCGAAGATGAAGAATACAAAAATTTAAGCACAACAGTACCACTATAGAGACCATTCAAGATAATACCTTGATACACAATTCTATGTTAAACTCGCATAGTTAGAAAGGCATTCTGATGGGGAGAAAAGCTTCTCGGAGAGATGAGTAGGATTAGTTCAAAGGAAAGGGGGATAAAATGTTTTATATTGAGACAGACATCCTGCCTCAAAGGCACTACACTTATCCGATAAAAGAGCGCTTCTGCTGTCGCGAGTACAAAAATAAGTAACAAAACTCATGGACCTCTTCCTATATAGAGGAATGAAAGATTCTAAGTTGCATGGGTCCCCAAATCAATATATGTTGCCAATATCGACTGATAAAAATTACCCAGTGCCTATGGGGCACTTCTCGAGCACAAAGGGTAAGTCAATTTTCAAAAATGAGGTTCCATTACAAAAATAGTTTTCTGAACTCTCACTATCTAAGTAGATTCTTTTTCAATTTTCTTTATAATAATTATTTTACAATTTTCGTCAGTTCTTAAACTCTCTCATAGTAGCGCTGCCTGCAGCGTGTGAACATCGGAAGACAAAACACGGTACATAAGCAAATCTATATGAAAAGTGAGTTATATTGAATGCCTGTAGCATGGAAATCAGAAAAAGATATCGATGAAATTAGTTAAAATTTCAAAGGACTCTTCTTAAGGGTTATTGCAGGTAAAATGCAAAGTATGGTTAACATTGACGGTTTACAAAAGCAGAAGACAAAGTTTTCTGCTAATCAGTAGATACGAATCATCTATCGCATAAGTGTTGACTGAAGCTTACAAATGTCTCAGAGTTCAATCGCGTTACGTGAGGCGGATAATCTACTGGACGTATAATCTTTTACTGACATAGTCATAGATTACCACCATGGTCAAATGTGCCAAACCATTGTAATTTGTAATTAACATCTTACCCGAAAAAAATTCTTGAAAAATCATGACGGTGCGTTAAAGTGTGATCTCAGAGAGAAAAAGGTCAAAACGAAACGATAGGAAATTACCCACTCATCTTTTAATACTGTTTTAAAAATACTTTATTCATTAATTTTCTCCATCCAATTACACAAATTGGTACGCATTTTCAGGAAATTTTGCGTAAATATATATTTTGATAAACCTAAATAAACTCTTAAAAGCATTAAAAAGAAAAAAAACTCGTTTTCATCGGGTAAATTTCATAATCTCCAGTAAAAACGTTTGATGAGCAGCCCTAGATAGTTTAATATAATAAATTGTTCAGTGGCATATACTTCAATGATCATTTCTCACAGCTCTTAAAGCGAATATGTGGACTGCATCATCGGAGCCCGAGCAAGAGGAAGGTGAATATTTGTGCACTTTGATGTGAGTTGATTTATGGACACGTAACGGGAAACAGTCGTGTTTGTCCTCGAATTCCGGATGTTTGTTCACAAACACGGAATTTTGCTTCCACATAGTCGCCTTGTGGCACGCAGAACGAATGCTTCCTCATGATCGGCACATGTGAATAGCGGGCGGCCATTATGGGTCAACAATCACTTAAGAAAAGAAAATAAGATAAACTATTTCATGGTTATAAGCCCAACCTGGAAGCTGGCCCGATGAGAGTGAGGGGCAGCCGGTGCTGTAGTCCCGGAGCCTGGGTTACGAGAAGGTCCCGACGTGACTGATCTTACTGTTGAATTTTTGCTCAAGTATAAAATTTACTCCCTACGTATACTTTTTTCTCGAGAACGACTCAAAATATTTTTTTATGAAAGTCAAAGATTGTGTGTGTTTTGGAATGTTGTATTTCCGAGTACTATCGTCTTCCTATCTGAGAAAATCCTCTTGAGAATGAGAGAACCCGCTGAACTCTTGAACATGGGGTTGTCACTTCCGTCCTATCTGTCTTATCGGGCTTTTATTTTCGTTCCGCTTTACAGTTGTCGCGTACATCATGTTACGCCACATGTCACTAAATTGTTAAAAGATTACAGATCACTGCTAAAGAATCTTACTTCCCTCGAAACGAAATCCAATCTCCGTCACAGTTTCCAATAAGTACGACTAAGAACTTCATCATTACGGTATTTGTGTGCATTGATATAAACGTTGGTGTGTATTTTAATTGTGGTGGAGACAGTGAGGAGGGGGAGTGGAACAATTTTTCCTGGGGCCCGTTTTCTGTCCAAGGCCCTGCCTGGAAGTTGCAAAGGATAGTGAATTATCTTGATAGAAGCGTGACGACGTTAAATGTGGCGCCGCAACATACAGTGGAAAACTTTTCAATGTTTTTCGTCCTATAAAACGAATTTTCTTTTACGAGAACTACAAGAAATATGTATCAAAATATTTCGGTGATGAAATGTGTAAGTTGAAGTGATCAATTTTGTAAATCCTCACGCAGTTTGTTTGAGAAATTCACTCAAAAACCATTTAAGAATGAATGAAAACTTAATTATGAGACAAACTCATCCTTCACAACTTAAGCTGCAATCTGCACTATCTACACGGAGAAAATAAACTGGCTCCCGACACCACTACTCTCTGGTTTCTAATCTTGAAAGCGACGCCGACAGAGACGTAGGACAGCGAGCTTTCAGAACTATCTTCTTCGCTGTCAAGATCATTTCCACGACGTCAGCTGCTGCCTCACGGACTGTCTGTCCTCGTACTGTCCTTGTGTAAGGGTTGCTTCAGCGCTAGTCAGTGTTAGTCAAATCCTTTAGGGGAGTATTTGCTTTCTTATTTGTATTTCATTCCTGTTATCCGGATCCATTGGGACCTGACCCGATGAGGATAATTAAATATTCAGATTCTTGGATATCTTTCGAAAATGTTTATTTTTAAGGCAAAGTGCCTTAGAAATATTATACTGAGGGAAAGAAGAAAAAAACTTACTCACAATATGCAGTTAAGAAAACAATTGAATGATATAACAGGTCTATTGTGGTTAGTGTTAGCTAAGTACTGTAAAAACAACAACAATACTTTAGTGTTCATTGATTAAAAATACCACAATACTTTTTTTCTCCTATCTATTCTACTGTACTTGTTTAATAGGAAAATACCATGAATTATAATGAAAACAAAAAAATTCATATCTGTCAGTTAATATTATAATATAAATAACACTTTAATTAATTAACGGAAAGTGTAGTAGTGGAGAGGTCGTGTGGTAGAGCTTTCCTCTTTCCAACTTGCCTCTTCATAAGACCAAGCTTACCTCAAAGTGTTACACTTACTTGAAATAGTAAATTTATATAATAAGGGCATTTTATTCGATGACCGTGTATATTTGGAACAATTCTCGCACATCTTCATCCATTAATTGTTTTAACACTAACTTCACATGGTGCCAATTTACAGAAAGGTGAATAGCAATTGGATCCTTACATTTTATACATTACGCTTATTAGACCAATACAATGTTACACCTTTAAAAATCAGTGGATATATTACGCGCGAAATTTTCATGTACTATTTTTACATCGCATTTAATTGTTAAGGGAGAGCAATGTGCGCTCAACGCGCCGCGACCAGTGTTCATATCTTCCTTTAAATTCTTTTGCGAAGGTCACAAGCCTTTTGACAGAAATCCTGGTATTCATGAAATTGCATGAATTGTTGGTTGAAGTGTCTCTTCCTTAAGATTGCGAGTGCTTAAGCCAATTAAGACCGGTTCTTAAGCCAATTTTGTGGAGATGTCCTCTCAGTCAACAGTGTCCTGTTGCTCGTCCACCTATCCATTGAAGTAAATTTCTACTCATGTTAAGCAGTTCTTGTGCCCTGCTTCTTGCCGCCTTTTTAAATTATTGCTTTTGTGCGTTTGTGTCCTAAAATTAACATCCAATATTCCTTATATTCTCATTTTTTAAATTATTCTTTGTATTATGGTTAACTTAATAATTGGTCCTTCACTAAAATTAAGTCATTAAATTTTGCTCAATTGGACTTGCATAACCTTGTTTCCTATTATATTTCAAATACAGCAATCACAATGTTATTCCAGTTAAATAAAAATCCAGAAACAATTTCATTCCCATTTAATAGAGCGCATATTAAAGGGAACGTATCGCACAATACTACGAGTTGTATTGCAATTATGAAGTAACCATACATCCTTTTAAACGAAGAAGTTGTCTGATTGATTCATCTCAGAATAAATCAATTGTTAATTAATATTTGAATAAATTATTTACGTGATGAAGTGTTAATTGCGTTTGATGACATATGTAATCCTTAGCATCTTTTCCGTTCTGTTTTTTGAGAAGAAGCTCTTGAATCGAAATATTGAACATCATTATTCATTTTTATTTTGCATTTTGTTCATCAGATCTTTCGAAGAAATATCCAATATTATTACTCATAGTGAATTCCATACCATTTCAAATACACAACAACCTCAATCTCATAATATTATTCCTATTACTCATCTTCTTTAGACANTTAATTCTCTTTTTTCAACAATAGGTGTATATGCTTTTTTTGGAGTGATCTTCTTCTACTCATTCTTGTAAAAAAACATCGTTTCAGACCAGCTTCAGACTCCACCAGGCGACACGCGGTATCCAGAGCTGAATATTCAAGTTCTTTTCTGTGTGTTATTTGTGAACATATGTGTATATATATATATATATATATATATATATATATATATATATATATATAAAATTTATGCTTTCATTATTATTATTTGTTAAATTATTTACAGTTGTTAGCCTACGGTGAACGTATAACCGAATGAGCTCTTTCATAAAAGTAATAAAAAAGAAGGAACAACACACAATTATTTATCTCAATACCTCTCACTGAATGATGAAAAAGTGTCGTTTTTTCGAAGAACATATCTTTAATAAAACTAAATGTTTTGCTAGGTGAAGATTTGGTTTTAAATACACCATGCATACTATTATGTAATACTCAATTTACAATAAAGTTGTTTTGGAATGTGAAACTTTTTGGCTTACCTATCCATTCATATCGAAGTATTTTTACCAAATGTGAAAATTACTCCTAGAAATCAAAACAGTTTTCTTGAAATGAACTTGTAATAAAGTTGTACTTTGAAAAATTTATGATAATTTAATATTCAATGGAACAAATTTACATTACTTTTGAATTACTTTAGTACATTTTTGCCATAAATTTTTTAGTCAATACATCGAAAAAAATTTCCATTGCAATTTCTTGTAAAACTAGTGGTGCAAAACCATTACACATTCTTTCTCATAAGCGCTTCTCCGTCTGCAGCATAGAGTGAAAAAATTCTTTAGTGAAAGGGTCATTTCTGGAGTGGTCCTCTATATTTTGGTCGTCTTCCAGTGCTCTGTTCATGCTCAAAGTCGCTAGATGAACTTATTTTGTCTTATATTTGAGAGTAAATTACACATTCAGAATAATATTTCAAAACAAATAGCGACATATCAGTCTTATAAATATCGTAAAAGTGTTGTGTAAATGTAATTTCATTATAGACAGAAATTTATGTATTTTCGTATTTGCAGTGCATTTTCTGTCCTCCTATGTATTTTATCATTATCATATCTTTCATTTATGTTTACGAAAAGTGAAATCTACGTCTGCCTGGTCCATTTACACAGCTAAATATTGTTCAAGCTTCTTGAAACAGTAAACAAATGCGTAATTGTAGCAGATATAAATTATTTTACAACGTCTATACCAAACTTTCAAACGAAATACCGCTAATGCGGATGTAATACATACTAATTCTATTTTATGTACAGAAAATTTAAGCAAAATCATGGGACCAGTTTTTGAAAAATATTCAAAAATGTACTTTGACCTTTATATGAAGTGCCCTTTGTGTTCAAGTAAAAAGAAAATTGAAAGCACGTCCATATGTTAGAAGTAAATTCTACCCTAACTACGAAAAACGAAAGAAAAAAAATGTTTACCATTCGGTCAGGGGTTCTGCGCACAGACGCACGTCCTGCCAAAAATAACTTTTTCGGAATCAGAGGTCACCAAGACGGATATTTACGCAAAAATCTCGTTTTCGATTTTTTTTCACGATTACAATACTTTCTATATACTACGTATATGATAAAGTAGTATATACTACGTATATAAGAAAGTAATATATACTACGTATACAAGAAAGTAAAAAAATTTTTTTTCATAGAGGGTGAACTTCCTTGGCTTACTTTCTAACAAATTGTCTCTCTCGTGGACTTCATTATTATTCATTTATTTTCATATGAAACGAATACATTGGTACGTGGGCACATATACGGAAATTTATGAGAAGCAAAGTTTTAATTTGACTTTAACGGCTGCAATTGTCTTGAAGAATACGGCAATTCCTGTCGAGAAGTAGAGCAAGCAACACCATGTTTCCGAGATTCGATTGTAAAGAATAGCCTCATTTATTTAACCTAGGATATTGGTTCAGTAACATACACCCGTATAATTAACGTGACTAGAGAGTTTTACTTCTTCCCTACTTAACTTGAGAACTTAGTTGCTCATTTTCGTTCCTTAAGAGAGAAATACTCGTTCTTCGAAGTATGTTCAAGAATTTTATCTTGTTCAGAAATGAGGAAGATGAAGGATGTTTTGGTAAGAAATTAAAACTAATTAAGTCAGTTCTGCCGACAGTTAATTAAATCAGGTACAAAGGTATGCAATAATATACGTCGATATTAAGCTTTAAAACATGTCCTACCGGCAATACATACGCATTACATAGACTATAAAACATTTGGTTGAAATGCATTGTCTCTTGAGAGTGACTATTATTTTCGAAAATAAAATTCTAATGATTATTAATAATCTTTTCTTTAAATCCATACACTTACAAACATTCATTTCTACACTTACAAACTATTAATTTTTCCAATATTTTTATAGAGGCCAAAGGGAATTCTGGTAAGATATTTAACATGCTGTTCGTGGTTTAGTACTGGAGACTTGTCTCCCATTGCGATGGGTATAGCCTACAGATAATATTAATAACGGGCTTTACTGCTTACGAACGGCGTCATGCGAATTGTTCCTATAAATTGCTCTCTTAATTCATAATGATTTTTACAAATTATTAGTTACTACTATCGTAAAAGTAAACTGAAGTAATTTAAATATAAACAAAAAACTTTATTAGTTTCGAACATTTTCGCTAATATTACCTTAACGGACTGTTTTTGAAAATAAAGTTTTCTTCTAATCTAATTGACTAAGGGGATACCGTATTTATGACATACTCTTTTCTTGTTGTATTTTATGTTTCCGCGGGTTTCTGATCTGTAATCTCATTCCACCGTTCAGATGAAGCCACATCGACCGAAAGATTAATATGCTTTCCCACACTCTACTACATTGGTTTGTGACACGACTGAGTTATTGTTTATTGACACGTATGTTCACCGCCCACAAAGGGCATCTGATAACGCAATTGGCTGACCTGCTGGCCTGAATGAGTGGGTGTAATCCAGTTCCTGTTCGATTGTGTAATGCAATGAAACGTTGAAATCGAAAATTACAAGCTATTAAAATGCGACAGAAGAGGAGATGTCAAAGAGTAGGCACGGCGATGAACATATTGCCATCTGAATTGCTATAGTGAATTGTGCCGATAACCGAACTCATCTCTCCTAGTCCTAATCTATTCCTTTGTCCCGTAGATTTCCCCACTCTCTTTGATGTTGGTTTCACGATTTACACTGGCTGATTAACAGAAATCAAATCAAATGATAGATTCTCGAAGTTATTTTGTGTGAACCATGTTATTAGAAACAAATGAAACTATGAGATATTTAAGACGGAAATAATGTCTAAGCGTACAGTACCAGATCTAGAATTTTATTTTTTTAGATCAGTGGGGGATATACTTAACCAGATTTTATATCACTTGATAAAATACGACACGCATTACTAGCGCTCCGTCGCATATTGAACTTCGAGTTTTATCAAGTGATATAAAATCACAGTGGGTTATTATTAACAAGCCAATTATTTATTCTTATCTTATTTTTAAATAACGTTATCTTAAGGTCTGACAAAAGAATATACGATTAGCCTACCTTGCAAGGTTTTATAAAAAAAACAAAAAACTTTTTTTTTTGAAGAGATAAATTTACAAAACTGCAATTTTTAGATAACTATTCTAGCAACCCTGTGTAAAAATTACTATGCTCTAGGCTTAACATTTTTGCTACTGTAAATTTTCAAAGAAAACCTTGAAAACGCCAGAAAAACGTGTTTTTTTTACTTCTAAACGCAAAAAATACTCAGCAACAAGAAAATGTTTTTAAACTCATACCTTATAACGAAAATTAAATAAGCTAAACTTTGATGAATAATGTTTTGTATTTTAATAGATAGGAAAATTGAACCGAAGGTAGTAGGTTTTTCACAACTTCCCACTTGAAATAAAGAATTACCACCCAAAATACAATATAAATTAATACGTTCTTTCTCGACATGAAGTGAAAACAACATAAACCTATTAATGTTATTTGAAAAAAGGTAATTGAATGTCAAGTATGAAACCACTCCCTTTAAAATAATCTATCTAGACATGATACTTAATGTTGCAAAATTGTTTGATGTAACATTTTTAATTTTATGTTTTTTTAGCTGAACTATTTTCCCTTTCAGTACATGGCTAATGCCTTTGAGTTTAAAATGAAAGGAACCAAAATTCTTTTTTTAATTCATACTTTAGTTACACGTCATGGATAAAACATACGATCAAAAATTGATGGTTGATTAAACTCACCACGTTTGATACTGCAATAGCTACATTAATACTAATTATTGATAAAATAGTCTGATTTTTTACTTCGAGAATTCAAATGGTTCGTTAACTAATGACAAATTCGATTTTATACTTAATCAAATTTACTAATTGACTAGCGGATGCCAAGCGAATAATTTGCACAAACCGTTATAGATGGGAAAAATATGAGGAAAGTTTAAAAGTATTAAACTTCTAGTAAATTTTTTGTTTCGATTAACTTCCTACTTCCAGTACAATGCTTGACAAAAACTGCACACCTTTCTTAAATATGCCTAACACAATTTATCAATCTACAGTTTGATATGGATGGAACGATCAGTTCCGAGCTCACATAATGCTTTCTATAAGCGCCCATATGTCTTCGTGTTTTCTTCTCGTTAATTTTATGAGGGTTGTCCAGAAAATAAAGAACGTTTGGATATGAGTAATAAATACCAAAGATATCATTACAAAACTTTATTTACAAGGTGACAGGACCTTCACCTATTTTCCATATAGTACGAGGTTCTTATTGTAACGAAGGTCACTATTCTCAATATCTCCGTCGAACTCTACTGCCGTCAATAACTTGAGTCAGGACGTAACTGCTTCTTCGAAATCGTCATTATTAGTACACTGAAATTATACCAAAAACAGGCCCTTAGGAGAAATCGTCTTTTGAAGTGGATTAGTACCCTGATATGGCACCAAGCGATTACCACCTGTTTCCAAATTAAAGAAATGTTCAAATAGGAAATATAGTACACTGAAATTAGCAAAAATTGGGGAAATAATTCGTAAAGTTTTGAAACTTGGTGATTAGGTGTAGAATATAGTTTTGTTTACGACTATTAACTCTCCCCAAAATTTTTCGGAGACACACATCCCTAAAAGCCATCCGTGATGTGCACGTTCCGGGTTTTACCGTATTGACGCAAAACGGTCAGGTTTTCGAGAAAGTTGTCTACATAAAACTATTTCTGTTTAAATTTCCTACAAAAAAGGTGAAACCATATTTGAGTTAAATTCAGTGGTTCGAGTGATATATGTTTTTCAATCAGGGGGTAGTTTTTAAAATCACTTTTTCTTCGTCATTTTTTGGATAAAGAAATGATGCTTTTGACTTATTAGGACCTATGCAGTGGCGGCGTTTAGGCAACTGCTGTCCCATGCTCCCCCCCCCCACTTTTTTAAAGAAATTGTTTTAGCGTTTTGGCATTATTGGTGCTTTTCCCAATAGACAGACTTCTGCGTACTGAGATATGAAGAAAAGTCTGATTTCTACGTACTGAGATTTACGAAGTCTCCTTGTGGATTTTCTTATGGAATTCTTCATGGCAATCGTATCATAATATCTAGAGGATTTTACTTTTTCTTCTAACAATCGTCACAATTCTTTTTTATGCAGTCGGTTTTAAGAAGTTTCATTCGCACTGAATTTAACCCGGTTTTTCGAACGAAAATCGTATTTTAGTAGCTGTTTCGTTGTGTATATCACTATATGTTGATACATAGGTCCAGTGGCGGCGATTGGGAATCACAAGGGGGGAAACAAATATTCTACTGACAAGTTCCGGTGAGCCGAGACTACATGTGGTACTTGATATCACATACCATGAAAGATATTAAAGAAAGATACGAAGTATTTCGCTCCTTTATAGATGGGATATATAAGATTAAAGAAGCACTGAATATGTAGTGGAGTATTTACGCGGGACTATTGAGTAGACTCAAAAACATTAGGTGGCAGAAAGAGAACACGGGATTTACGAGACGAAAGTCATGTAATGTCTCTTATGATGTAAACTTGATTTCATAAATCAATAAATGAAAAATAAAGACAAAATTTTCAAATTTAGGTTTGATACGGTAAGTTTTTTAAACTTCACGGGAATTTGCATTGAGGTAATAGTTACTTGTTTATCTACTTATCTGCTTTAATAACTGTGCTCACATTTTGAGTTGTACTAAAAACATAACTTTCAGAGGAATTGCATGTTTAAAATGAAAACCAAAAGTGATAATTAGCCGATGTCAAATACGTGAGTTTACTCAAGGACGTTTCGTATCCTATTTCATTACGCAATACGTAAGGGAAAATAAATATTGTGTTAGATATAGAAACTAAATTCAGAAAATAAGCTTCTTTTAGTCATTTACTTACAGTTTTAAAACACGGTTAAATGTCTTTCGCCTGGCGTACATTTCCACACAGTCATCCAAGTTGAGTGGACCTTATCAATGGCCAACATTGACAAGTGCGATAGACGTTCTTGAAGCATTGTATTCCTCAAAAAAAAATTTCACTCTTTTCAAGACACTGAAAGATCATTCTGCCGATGGAGTGGATACGGGGACAGTTAAAAATAATATCAAAAGATGGAAAAGGTTTGGAAATACATTCTGATTGTGAATGTTTTCAGACTTAAATTGTAGCACTAACTTTGAAATAAGTTTACGATCCGTTTAATCAGGATCTTTTCGAGAGATCAATTTCTGCAGATACATTTTCACTGTCAACACCAAATGCATTACTCACAGCTGATGTTGAGAGTAATGTTTCTATATGGCACAGTAAAATCAGATGATTTTTTTAAACGCGACTTGATGTTCTCAGAGAGGGTATATAGTAGAAGGTAGTAAAATGTTCTTGACCAAAAGTCTTTTGGTGAATCATAATTGGGGTGAACATCTCCACCGCTAATTTTCTGCGTAACTTTCCGCTTGCGTGGAACAGTAGGCCCCTCGAAACTGCGAGTTTCACAAAAGGTAAGTGCTTCAGACCAAAGTTTCTTGAATTCATATTCATTTCTATAATCAGCTAAAGACCTTATTGTTCTATTGGCAATATCAACTACTTCATGAACCGATCTATCATGGTTTTGTATGTACTTTGAAAGAATGTTCGTCTTTTCAAACACATGTTTCATGACATTTAATGCGAAAACGAACTCAAACTTACTGATACACATTATCAAACCGTGAGTTTCACCACCAATATTTGGGTCCGTAACTTCAATTTCTTCCAAAGTAAGTACTATGTCTACTAGCTACTGTTGAACGGAACGCAAGCTATTGTACCTGCTGCTAAATCTTGTGTCGTTCAGTGCTTTGAGAGACAAATCATTACCTTCTGCACTGTCAGGACTAGCTAAATTCTTCACATTTGTAAACACTGCATGTCATTTGGGAGAAGCTTCAATGAAACGGTACAATTATTGTGTTGTATTGAAAACATTGAGAACAGAAACATTGCTCTTAGAGGCATCTGCAAGTGCAAGATTTAGAGAATGCATGTAGCAATGTTCATACTTTATGTGGGGATTGCTTGTTTTCATTCTCGCTACCACTCCTTTGTAAATACCGCTCATATTACCTGCTCCGTCGTAACATTGAGCAATTATATTTCAAGGAGGACTGATACCAAATTTTTCGAAAATAAAGAGAAGCAACTTGAACAAAGTTTCACCATCAGTCAAATCTGTTTTGAAAAAACCCAAGAAATCGTTCTTCGATTTCCAGTTCTTAACTGACATGTTATTACAAGAGTTAACTGCTCATTATGTGAAACGTCTGGCGTTTCATAGACGATTATGAACAAATGCTTACTTTTCTTAGCACATTCAAGTATACTGTCTCGCGTTTGATTTGCATTATTTCCAGCATTTCATTTAGTACATCGTGAAGAACATCATTAAAAACATTTTCCCTATCAAGAAACCGTTTTTTCAATAGCACATCATCAGTTGGTCTCAGCTTTAATAATTCCACATAATTACCTCTGTTAACTGAACTCTCATTTTCTCTGAGTCCTCTTAGTGCTAAATCCTTGCCTTGCAAGGAAAAGCGAATTTTCAAATTATGTCGATTTTTATTGACTTCTCGTGATGTTGGGTAGATATCTTACTCAACAACACTTTCCATAACTTTTAGTCTCCCGTGCCAACGTTGCAAAGCAACAAGGTGAGATGAGGATCTTTCATGTTCTTTAAAGCGTTGGACGTCTTTTTTCCAGTTTTTGAACCCCTTTGAAATAAATGTCTCATCATAGCAACCTGTGGTTCCAAATAACCGACAAGGGAAACAAAATGTTTGTCTCCAGCATCACTATATTCTTGCCACTTAGATTTTGCGAACAACGAACTTCTGAACTTACTTCATTTTGTTTCTGGATATTCGTTGAGCGTGGGTTGAAATGGACCATCTTTGAAGAATTCTAATGCTGCTTGCTTACCATGAAGTGGATAACTATGCTGAAGCTGACTGTGAATATTAGTCACGCTGGACACGCAGGTAGTTGAAACTTCTGTTTCAGAATTTAATGAAACAGACTCTACAGAACAAAAAGAGGAAACAGTATCTACAACGGTGGCGGTGTTGCATTGTTCAGAATCACTTGTTGCTACCAGCTTCTGTCTCTTTGTTGAAAAGTCAAACATGGTTTTCCCAGTTGAAAGCTTCATTTAAGCCTCGAATCAATATTGCACACGAGAAAGTATTACACCGGGACACTAGATAGAACTACAGAGACATATGCCCGGATACACGCGACAAACTGGCGAATAAATTTCACAATTCCTAAACAATTCTTACATACCCTATTTTCCAGTATAAACAACTTTAAGTTAACCATTAATTTGATATTGCAATTCGGCAACTTATTTTTATCGCATTATGCACGAAAACAAGATTTGAATTAGAGGCTAGATAGACTTTGAGAGAACAATTTGTTGCTACCGCGGTATAAATTAAAGGAAATACAATTGAGTAACACCAAAGTAAGGCTAGTATAAATGTTTTTTAAAAATAAATTCCATGTTTTAGAGGGTTCAAATAAAATTATTATTATTTCTTTAAAAAAGTGGGGGGGGGAGCATGGGACAGCAGTTGCCTAAACGCCGCCACTGCATAGGTCCTAATAAGTCAAAAGCATCATTTCTTTATCCAAAAAATGACGAAGAAAAAGTGATTTTAAAAACTACCCCCTGATTGAAAAACATATATCACTCGAACCACTGAATTTAACTCAAATATGGTTTCACCTTTTTTGTAGGAAATTTAAACAGAAATAGTTTTATGTAGACAACTTTCTCGAAAACCTGACCGTTTTGCGTCAATACGGTAAAACCCGGAACGTGCACATCACGGATGGCTTTTAGGGATGTGTGTCTCCGAAAAATTTTGGGGAGAGTTAATAGTCGTAAACAAAACTATATTCTACACCTAATCACCAAGTTTCAAAACTTTACGAATTATTTCCCCAATTTTTGCTAATTTCAGTGTACTATATTTCCTATTTGAACATTTCTTTAATTTGGAAACAGGTGGTAATCGCTTGGTGCCATATCAGGGTACTAATCCACTTCAAAAGACGATTTCTCCTAAGGGCCTGTTTTTGGTATAATTTCAGTGTACTAATAATGACGATTTCGAAGAAGCAGTTACGTCCTGACTCAAGTTATTGACGGCAGTAGAGTTCGACGGAGATATTGAGAATAGTGACCTTCGTTACAATAAGAACCTCGTACTATATGGAAAATAGGTGAAGGTCCTGTCACCTTGTAAATAAAGTTTTGTAATGATATCTTTGGTATTTATTACTCATATCCAAACGTTCTTTATTTTCTGGACAACCCTCATAAAATTAACGAGAAGAAAACACGAAGACATATGGGCGCTTATAGAAAGCATTATGTGAGCTCGGAACTGATCGTTCCATCCATATCAAACTGTAGATTGATAAATTGTGTTAGGCATATTTAAGAAAGGTGTGCAGTTTTTGTCAAGCATTGTACTGGAAGTAGGAAGTTAATCGAAACAAAAAATTTACTAGAAGTTTAATACTTTTAAACTTTCCTCATATTTTTCCCATCTATAACGGTTTGTGCAAATTATTCGCTTGGCATCCGCTAGTCAATTAGTAAATTTGATTAAGTATAAAATCGAATTTGTCATTAGTTAACGAACCATTTGAATTCTCGAAGTAAAAAATCAGACTATTTTATCAATAATTAGTATTAATGTAGCTATTGCAGTATCAAACGTGGTGAGTTTAATCAACCATCAATTTTTGATCGTATGTTTTATCCATGACGTGTAACTAAAGTATGAATTAAAAAAAGAATTTTGGTTCCTTTCATTTTAAACTCAAAGGCATTAGCCATGTACTGAAAGGGAAAATAGTTCAGCTAAAAAAACATAAAATTAAAAATGTTACATCAAACAATTTTGCAACATTAAGTATCATGTCTAGATAGATTATTTTAAAGGGAGTGGTTTCATACTTGACATTCAATTACCTTTTTTCAAATAACATTAATAGGTTTATGTTGTTTTCACTTCTTGTCGACAAAGAACGTATTAATTTATATTGTATTTTGGGTGGTAATTCTTTATTTCAAGTGGGAAGTTGTGGAAAACCTACTACCTTCGGTTCAATTTTCCTATCTATCAAAATACCTCAAGTTATTCATCATATTTAACAGCGAAAAAAAGGTGCTTTCTTACTTTTACTCTCTTTCAATATTTACTAATGGTATGACAGAATTACTTAGGTGACGTTACATGGGGGACTGTTTATGAACGTATTGCAATTACAATTGAAATTAATTTTTGTATTAACACAAAAGTACACTTTTAAAATTTAATATTACACCTATTACGATTCATGCACAGTCCAGTAAAGAATCTTTGTAATAATATTTATATTTAAAGTATAACGGAAGAAACAGTGATTATTATAAAAAATGTTAACTTTTAGAAATAACTGCTAGTTGAGAAACAATGATTTCGTTCGAGATAGTATGATGATTCCTAGCATGATGAAAAGTGGTGTTGGAAAATAAGTAAAATGTATATGGTATGACTTCGACTACTTTATCGTATACAAAAATATGATTTTGTAGGAATTTTTAATGGCAGTTTTCGCGTAGATACATGCAGGGGCATTCACGTAGCCATTTGAATATTGCGCCGGACACAAACTGATGACTCAGCTCGTTGCGGCGATATAAGCACGATGCTCCAAGCATCGGGACAGTCTTGCTGCCACTTCCTGGGCAGAACGGCTGTCGCTTTGTGCCGCATACGTTGTCACTACGCTCCGACACCTCAAGAGTTCAGGTTAGGCCTAGACCCGGCCCCTGCTCTAGCCCCACTCTTGAGTTTTAGCGAGCCTCATAGCACCAAGTCCTGTCCTTCAGCAACTCCCGATCTACTAATCCGTCACGAGCCACCCGTCGCCAAACACCTTCGAAGCGCTCAGGTTCTATCCTCCACCGAAACCGTACGGGCGAGTCACCAGCGCACAGCACTGTCTCTACCGGAGCTCTGGATCACTGCCAAAGCACGACCACGTAAGTGTAATTTCATGACTAAATAAACTGCTGTTGCCGGAAATGGACACCACCCCTATTATTGCTCCCTCTCATCCTTTAGACTACGGGTAGAAAGTCCTGAGGGACTTAATAGCAAAATACGTCGCAGGTGGGGTTCCCAAAATTAAACCACCCTTCCCCACCACGCGACACAGTCATCAATTGAAAGGAATGAAGAATTAAATTTTTTTCCGATTGATTTAACTCAAATGTATAATAGATGCAAGTAAATGGAAAAGTTTTTAAGGGGCTGCAAAATAAATTTTTCCCCGAAAAACGTTCTTTTTAACAACGCCAACGCTGGAGTGATAGGTCTAAGTGTCATTTGTTGATGGTTTAATTGCCATGGCGGTCAAAAGAATACGTGGACGTATGCATCTTCGCGAGGCTAACATATATTATGCAAAAACTAACAGGAAATCGATATTGAAGTATACGTTTTTACTGGTTTTCAATAATTTGTGTTAACGTCAGGCAATATGATGGTTATCAGGCGTGATGTGTACACTCTTTTGGATACTAGTACCAAGTACTTCTTGGTATTTGGAGTGTTGTTTTGGAAATCACATGTGCATTTCGAAATTTTTCCATGTTTTAATTATTTGGCCCTCGTTTTAAACAGAATACTTTCCCATATTTTAATTATTTGGCACCTACAGTTATTTCAACTGAACTCCTTAAATTTGTAAGTTTATACTTTAAAAGCAGTATTAGTTGCAACATTAAACTAGTAATGTATGATAATTTTTTGCATCATTTTCCATATTCAATTATGGCATTTAGTCAGGTTTTTGATCTCCTGTAAAAACTTATTTTTGCTACTTAAAACATTTTTTATTTATATGCTTCAATCACTTACTGTAAAATGAAGAGGCTGGTCTTACTTTACGTTTTGACGGGACGTTTTCTATTTAGTTAATTTTCCTGAATCAGTCAAATCGCTTTCAAGGATAAATAGGAGAAAGGAAAACAGTATATTGGAGTTGTTTTATGTGTTAAATTTTCAAAGGGTCAACGTGAAAATAATAATTTATCCTTACTCGTTATTTTTTTCTTTGCCGTGTAACAGAAAAAAATATATTATGTGTAGATTAAAAAAAAAATTGTAAATAGTAAGCACCGTGTTATGATCCGCTCTCGTGCCTGGAGAACGATGGCGTCCCCCGAAACGCAAGCGCTCGCCGCTTGTCGCTTGTCACGTTCCGTAAAATTAATTTGTCAGCTGCGATGATGATGATGAATGCAAGTTTTAGGATCGTATTCAACGCCACGCAGCCGGCACGCCGCGCTTTGCTAACACAATGCTTCTGCTGTGGACCCTGTTGATTTTGAGCGCGGACCGTTCACCATCTCTCATGATCAACACTCGAGAGGACTTCTCAAAGCGAAGTGGACGTCATCGACTGTTCGCAACGGTATGAATGGCGCTTTTTTTCGCTTTGGAGAGTGGAATTACATTTGGATGACCTGCTGCTCTACATCTCCAATATTTGTCGCAGGTGGAAAAAAAAACACTCGCTCACAGTGAGAATGTAATGTTGAATTCGGCCCGTATTTTTTCTCCGGTTTTTCTTGGAGTAAAAGCGGATAGTTTCTATATAGTGTCTAGGCTCTGTCCTAGGGGCGGCATCTATTGAAATAATAAATCTAGAATTTTGTGTTATTTTAATAGTTACGATTTATAAACAATATTTTCCGAATATTCTATAATTTTATAATAAAACTTGTGAAATAACTTTTTTGTTTTATCAATACAATTTGTTGGTATGCTGCTAATATTATAACTCGTAGTGAGCTATTTATTCTTATCATAGGAGTATATTGCAATGTTAAATCCATCTCTGTATTTGGGACCTTGATCAGAATTGATGCGATGGTCCCTTGCTAGCCTCCAGAGAGTAAGTTAGTTTATTGTCCTCCACGTGGTCATTCTAAGTTTGTAACTGCGTTTTTTGACAATAAAAATTTATCTATTTATAATTTTTAAAATACCAATGTATTATGGATAATGATAATAACAACACTAATTTAACAAATAACCTTGGCAGAAGAACGTAAAGCAGTGCTACACCATGAGAAACTTTCCATCAACACAATTGTATTATCTGCTACCGCTGTAATACCGAAATGTTTCGTGGAACAGTTAGGAAAACTTCATACCTTACACCTCTTTGAGGCTTTACAAAGAGCATGAAAAGATGCACTCGAGAAAGTGCAAGAAAATAATAATAATTAGTTAAGAAACAACAATAGACATTACATTATTAAATATTTCGATAAAATAGGTGATACTGTTTGCTTTATTTACATCCTGTTATTTAGTAACGCTCCTTATCTATCTCGTGAAAGAATTCAGTAAGTGTTTGAATATATTTTTAACAATAATATTATTTCTAACGATTGAAACTGCTATAAAGCATTGAATTAGAATATCATAAAAAATAACAAAAAAAAAATCAAATATTACCTTTAAAAAAACATGTAGCCGAGGTAATAAAGATGTTTATCTACATCCTTTGCAACAGAAACCGTTATTCTACATCCTTTGTTTGCTGACAGAAATTATTTTACTGCGTCTATACCAAACTTTCAAGCAAAATACCGTTAATTCGGATGTAATGCATACTAATTCTACTTTACGTACAGAAAATTTAAGCAAAAACGGTAGACCAGTTTTTGAAAAATATTCAGAAATGTACTTTGACCTTCATGTGAAGTGCCCTTTGTGTTCAAGTNAAGCCCCAACCAAAAAAAAAAAAAAAAAGAGTGCTGCGCATAGACGGACGGACCGGATGGACGTCCAGCCAAAAATTTTTTCCGAATCACAGTTACCCAAAACGGATATTTCCGCAAAAATTTCGTTTTCGAATTTTTTCACGATTACAATACTTTCTATATACTACTTATAAGAGAAAGTAAAAGACAACTATGTGAATAGAATAAAAGTACATAATAACTTATGTAATTCTTAAGAGGTACAAAAAGTGAAGAACCTGGTCAAAAATAAATTGAAATCCATTCTATCAGACAAATTACATAAAATGAATCCTATTCTGCCTTGGTTGCATCCATTTCGCAGCCTACCAACAGTATTACGCATACTAATATTCGTTCTTTTGTTTATATCACCTGTCACATTTTCATAATGATAATGTCATAAACGCGTTTTACCATGTTTTGAACTCCGTTTAATTCTCATTTTAACATATGTTTTGCACTTGTCGTATACAGGTTTTTCGTTTTTGTGTGCACATTCACATATCATATGAGACATTCAACTGTCTCTCGTTATTCATGAGTGACATTGTTGTATTCTTATCAAATTATATTTTATTTTTACAACAGATTGTCACAAAACAAGCGTGCTCTGTGTGAGGTATGTTTTAGCGACAAAAACATTTCAATCATTTCCTATTTTTCATCGCATATTTCTCGTTTTTAAATAAAATCTGTACTGTATCCATCTATAACATTTTTTCAACCTAATTTCCACATTCCCAATAACTGACGGGTTAATACCTTCGAATAACAGTATCACTAGTTTAAAATGCTCCCCCAATATTGACTGTACCTCTTGTTCCTGAATAATATCAGGCTGCTATTTTAATTAAACGTGAATCGATTGACATACCTCATGTTACAACTTTCCGTGATTTTGTGGAAGTAGTCCTGTACTCTCTCACTATTCAACTGCTCTCTGTGTGCACTGCGAAGCCCTTGTTGTGTTTATCCGATGCAAGAGAGCCTCACTGATACATAACACATCGCTCTGCTGTAAAAATTGTCACCACTGAATCATAATTTCTCTTAAATCAGTATCCTGATAAAGATTAACATAGAACCGAAATTTTATTTTATCTAAAACCGTACCAAATCATCTCTCTATAGTATCACAATTTACACACACTGTTACTTTCGATCAAATCCTTGATACATCATGATGTGTTTTTACAATATTCATCAATTATTTTTATCGACCACATTCGATTTTGAGTCATCTTACAACTGTATTCTCTGGCATGCATACTGGAGTGTTGATAACATATACTTACAAGACCCAAGTTCAAAATGAATTCTCTTGAAAAACTATTCTATATTTGTTTTAATGCTTACCTATGCGCACTAATATTACTATTAACATGTCAGAGAAAGTGCTGTACATTTTCCTAGCCACCAATTAATATTACGAGGTACGCACCAAATCAGGTCTGGTCTTCACCGCTCTGCACTTTCCACTATGACTTAGTACGTCATAGCCGAAGAGTTAAGAGACCCTGAATACTTGAATACTTAATGATAATATGGTCCAATTTTTAGAAACCCTTCTAAAATCCGACAAACAACCAGCAGATCTAGAAAAAAATATGCTCACGCGGACTACTTGAGCCTCTCCTTTTTATGGATCCAAGGCATTTAGTTCTATAGTCATAGTAGCTTAAAAAGAGGAATGAGGGAGGAGTTTTAAGACCACGAGAAAGTCGAAGAGACAACGCCAGTATTGCGAGATTGCCGACTCTTCCTCTCAGTTTAGACAAGTCGGCGTTGTTCTTGTGTCAGCAGAATCTTCGTGGGTTTACGTTGGGATGCTGCCGCCTACTTCAGCCGATTCGTAGAACCTGCATTAACTGGTTTAACACACTAGGTTATAGCTGACACATGCAGATATACATGAACTTGTCTGTCCGGGACAAACAGCGTCTTAGTGGATACAACTACCAACGTTTCGGCGACCATGCTGTGGCCTTATACAGGGTCTTCTGCAGAGAACGACAGCGACTTAGGTCTGTACGACTCTGACGTTGCTCTGAAGAAGGCCACAGCATGATGGCCGAAACGTTGGTAGTTGTATCTACTAAGACGCGGTTTGTTCCGGACACACAAGTTCATACTGACTCCGGTCGCGGAATCCTATATGCTGACATGTACACGACATGCAGACGAATGACAACACCGTCTTTTCTCTCCATTGATCACATCTCGTTACTTTCCTTTTTGCTGCGAGGACTATTGTAACTTATTTATATTAATTCCAATAAGACCCGCTACTTCACCTCACCACATGATTTTGGGATAAATAAATGCGATTGAGATATGCAGTATTCATGAGATATGTAGTATTCATGAGAAAGGTAGCTATACTGCAGAATCATGCGAGCAATGACATTGCGACTACCATTGTCGGTCCAAAAGTTTAGAATAATAATTTATCACATACTTCCTTCTTAATAAAAAAAGTTATCAACTTATCATCATCATCCATCCATATTATTAACACATAAATGAGAAATGCGAAGGAGTGTCTGTCTGTTTGTTTGTTACTTAATCATGACTAAACCACAGAACCGATCGTGATGAAATTTAGTGAGGACATAATTTAGATGTCCGGGATGATCGTAGGCTAACTTTTATTTTTTTAATGTTGAGAAAAGGAAGATCTCGAATTCAGCCAATATCCGCGACAGTTTTAACATTTTAAAGAAATGTGTGAAAAGAAAGATCTCGATCAGCCTTATCAAGCTAGTACCTCAGGAAAGGGAATGACGTATAAAAGGTGCATCTCCTCAGGAAAAGGAATGACAATTTCAGAATTTCGGAATCGCTTTGATGAATGGTATCATTCATATGAAAAAGAATAAAGCTGCAGACATATTGCGGAATTCACACGAGCAAAACTGCGGGTACTCATCTAGTACTAATATATAAATGCGTAACGCTATAGCGTGTCTGTCAATTTTTTTATTTTATCACGAGTAATCCACTGAACCGATCGTAATAAAATTTGTGAAGGAGATAGCTTAGATATCCAGGACGTACATAGGCTAACTTTTATTTTTAAAATATGTGATAAGAAAGATACAAATGTATCAAATCAAATGTATCAAATCGTATCAAATCCTCAGGACATCGCAAGTTTGTTTAATTCTTACTTCTCAGAAGTTGGTAAAATAACGAACTCAATATATCCAAATCAATGTCCTCCAATTATATCCACCCACATACCCAATTCTATGTTCACTTCCGAAACTAACGCCAGTGAAGTCATGGGAATCATCAGCTCCTTAAAAAACAAATTTTCACGAGGCATAGATG
>NNCF01125992.1:160364-176450 GCA_002313205.1 Laupala kohalensis | reverse complement strand
CGATAGCTGTCCCCTCCTTTTATGTTCCGCCCGAATTTCCGCAGAAAGGGCCGTCATTGCTTTACCAGCCGCCAAACCATCTGAGAAATGAAGTTTTTTAAATCGAGGATTGTGGCTTTTGCCAGAAACATTTGGTTTTGCAAAGGCTCCAATCTTTCTTTTACCCCTTTCAGAATACTTTTCGCCACAGATTGACCAACTTGTGTTTCGGGGTATACTTCTTCAACCATTCTAGAAGGACTGTTTGCCACGGACTGGCCAACTTCTTTTTCAGTTTGCTGGTATAACCTTTGACTTTGATGGGTTCTCCATTTCCTGTTTCAGTAGGCTGGCAAGAGGAATAACCAGGCTTGCTGTAACATAATTATCGCCACTAACATCTTCAGTTGCTTGTTTGAAAGGCTTGAGTAGTGATATTAACTCTCGCATTACTTTTAGTTGAGATGTTGGGATCATATCGGGAACATTCCGGCTCGAGCCGCAACCACTCATGGAGGAGAGGATTTTTGCCACTGGGCCTGAAGGGGTTACAAAACGCTCCATCATATCCAGGTTGGAGTTCCATCTAGTACTTATAGCCTGGATTAAAATCAGTACCTCACCCTCCTTCTTACCTGATGCTATCTGCTCAGCTCTGAGCGCCAAAAATTTCCAAACAGCAGACGACATCACAATCACAAATTGATCGCACCAATGAACAACAGATCGACGAGTTACCCCTTGAAGTCAACAACAGACTACTTTACTTACGACAATAATTCGAATATACTGATAAAATAAACAGGAGAAACTCTGGCTAAATGCTATCTTATATACAGTGTTGCCAGAGGACCAGAATCTTCAGGTTCAGCGAAAAAGTCTCCATTGAGTAGCCAAAAAGTTCCTTTCCCCTACGCTTTCTTTACTTATCCGAAATGCCCCTTAATTGATAATAATTTTTAGGTTGAAAAAAAAAATCAGACCTGATAGTGCCATTGATATCGATATTCCGATATATCGGGATCAAAAATATCGGCGAAAAATATCGATATATTGCAAGAAAATATCGATATTTCGATATATCGATATTTACTATACATCCCTAGTCAGAGGCATGAGCGCTGTCAATTTTAAAACTGAAGTATTCAAGTAACACCCTTTTCAAATAAATGAGTCAAGTAATGTCTTTTCTTGATGTAATTTTTAAATTTTGATATATCGGAAAGGGAAAGGTAAAACAATAAAAACATTAGTTTTAATACTTTAACGTACGGTAATTCAATTGTGTGATTTGCTTCGTCCGGGTACGCAGAAAAGGTACGAAAAATGTATGGGACATTTGCATATTAATGACGATGATGATGATATTGGGTTCCCAAGGTGGCATTTCATAATAATTTTTACAGTAGTTCTCGTCAAGTATCGTACAACATGAAAGGTTTATCATCTACTCTCTGAAGTCCATCATCTTAGTCTTCATCTTAAAGTTTGTCACAGGAAATGTTCAAATTATTTCCTAGAACTAATTGTGATTTGAATCTTGTAATTGCGATTTATCGATAGTATAAACACAATGTAACATCTTTTATTAACTCTTTCGCCTCCAATATTGATTTAACACTACAACACAACATATTTGTTAATAATCTTCTTTTAAATACATGTCTTTGTTTGTTTCTGTGTTACACGTGTCTGAATCCGCGGTACTGATTTGAACCAAACTATAGACTATTATTAGTTACTAAACAAACATAAAGTTTGCGCGTGTTAGACAACTCAGGAGAGATGAGAATGGAAACCAAGAAAAAAAATTAAGGATGTGCAAATTAACCGTGGTAACCTTGCATGACCACCTGTTATGAGAAAGGAAATAATAATAAAATTGAGTGTTATCATGAATTACTCATTTTAAAGAGAGTGCCTTAAAGACATCACCACACCTATTGGAGACGAGGATCTTAAAAACATGCCTTTGGGTTATACGTAACGAAAATTTCCAAGTACGGACAGTATAGACAGTGCAATGTCACAAGATTCAGAAACAGTGACGAACGTAATGCATTTTCTGTACTAATCATTGAAGATTAGAACAAAGGATCAACTGTACAAAAATCTACAAAAAATCCACGATTGAACCGGCAATGTAAAGAGGTATCCCTCTGTAATCGGAACAACTCGATAGTCATAGTGCATTAGTAATCTTGATTAAACTGTTGACGTACGCTACTTAAATCTTGTATTATTATATATTATATTGTTATCTAGTGTGTTAAATCTATTATTCGATCTTAAAATGGACTGTACACAATATTTGTGATAGTCTCGCACCTGACGAAGGTCCAAAACATTGAAGTATTGTGTACCATTAAAGGAAACAGTTTTATAGAATGAAGAAAATAATTTCCTATCTGCAAAGAAAATGCGCTATCAGTATTTTTACTTTCCAATTACAGAGTGTGTGAAAAAAAGGACCGTAATCGGTCGAGAAAAAAAATTGATATATCTTCGAATTTTTACGAATTGGCTCCAGGGGAGTCTCTTCTCAAATTTTGGCGATGAAGTACAATGTCGCATGTGTGTATGTTAAGAATTATGTACCCCCGTTAACTCGCGAACAAACTGGTGTATCGAAACCAAACTTGAGATTAAGACTTTGAATGCATTGGGAATATAACCTATTTCTGAACAGCTTGTTTCGACTTCATTTACACATCGCGCTCCACTTCCTTAAAAATCAAAATTATGAAGATATACAATGAAGTATTTTGATTGGTCGGATAATTCTGCGAACAGATTGCCGCATTGCTGTACGTCGAACCGTCTTTGTGATTCAGCGAAAATTTATTAAGCAAAAAAGGGTTATTACTTCTATATTGGTGGCGCGGTTTTTGAATCTGCCAATAAGGCCATTGTAAAGAGTTTAATGTGGAAGATAATTCATGTAATCTATACTTGAATGTGCATTTATGATGTCTAGGAATGTAGCATGTAATGTGATTAAAAACGTTTTGAAATCGATGGATATTTTAATTATGTCATCTTGTTTAATAATTATAATATATTATGATTTTTAGTGTCTCCTTTTTCTTACATTTTTAATAATAATGAGTATTTAGTGTTGTTTGTGGAATGATTTGTAATTGGAAAGTTGAGTAGGGTACTCTTCAGATTTTTTATTTTATTGAAATATTTTTAGGAGAATTAATCGCATGATTTAGTACTTTGTATTGTACTAAATCGTATAAATGAATTACAACAAAAATACAAGGAACAATTTTTTAATAACTAAAAATTACAAATGGCACAACATATTTTCTTCTGAATATGAACAAAATAATTGAATGATAATGCTAAGTTAGGGATGACTAGATAAATCTTTAACATTCAAAGAAGCAATGGGAGCAGAAAAAGCTTTAATATTGAAGGCGTTGGTTGGGATAGATGTCTTACGTAATCTTGGAAGTCTCCGCTGCTGGTGTTGTCTGCTACCTGTAGTTTGGTGCCGAGTCGTATCTTAAGTTGTAACCTCTGAAGAAGGCAGCCGAAACGTCATGTTTCAAATCAATCTGCACTAAATGGACAGCCCATAATTACTCAGATATTGCCTATTTAACTCGCTTGTTAAGTTTATTCACGAATCAACTATATATATTATTTGAAAGAGATAAATAATGAAAAGAGATGTCTAACACAGGCATAATAAGATGTATAACATATCATGAATGCTACGAATGCATGGAATACCCTTGCCCATGATCCCTTTATCGGAATTGATGGAATGGTCCCTCGCTTGTTTCTGGAGAGTAACTTGTTTATTATCCCCCACATGGTCATATGCAGTTTTTTACTGCTTTTTTTGACAAAGTTTATTTATTTATTTATTTGTTTGTTTAATGTCCTTGATGTTGGTAATTTGGAGAGTGCAATGGTGTACATCAGATTTCCTAGTTGGTGTAGTCGTAATAATTTGACTGAACCCATATGTATTCAGATATGCACTTAGGAATAAAATGAGAAGGGAAAGACAGAGAAAAGATGCATATACCAAACAATACAAATGTACTGATTATAGAAATACATAACAGATTTCTTCACCATAAGTATATCGCTAAAAGAATGCAGGGAAGGTCCTTACAAAAAATCTGAACATCGGTATGGCTGATAACGTATTTGAATGTATGGTATGTAGATGGTCCGTGAACGATATTGCGGTGCGGTGACATCTGCAGGAAATTCCGTTTGGCACCTGAACTTTCGGAGGAAGAACAATGGTTCCAAATCCCGAAAACGTGACGAAAGGTCGAAAAGGAGACATCGAGGCAAATTTGGAACGTTATGTTGTCAAGAGAAAAATCTCTGAAGAGTCATTTTCCGCAAAACTAAGCGTATCTTCTATTATAATTCTCTCAAATGTTCTCAAAGTGAAGAAGACATTTGATAGATGCACACGTGATGTGTGAAAAGTTGACGAAAAGTTGACAAATTAATAATACTATTCAATGTTCTTGTGCGTTTTGAAAAGATAAGTTATAATGAGAAATATAGAGAAAATTCTTGGAGGTAAGGAATAAAATTATTGTTTAGAGCTATGATCCATTTTTTTAAACAATTTCCTGCTCTATCTCTTTCTTAACAGTTTTGAAGAAAGGAGATATGCATTTTCTTGCAGAAAGTTAATTACAACGGTAATCGCCACTATTATTGCTAGAGAACATCTTTAAATAAATTTTTATGTATAGAGAAGCAGTAAATTACCAGATAACAAACAATACAAGCATGTGTGGTCTTCTTTTTACATCAATGTGAAGCCCAATTATCATGAAGAGAAGTTTTGAATAAGGTGGATAAATTGAAGGTAATTTTAACTCATATGACTTTTCCAAATACTTATTAACACTAAATATTATATTAATACAAACTCGTCTTTCAACGTGAACATGAAAGGTGCATTCAATTCCATGAGAAACTTATATCAAAGCAAATCGAATCGATGTAAGGTTACTTTGGCTTTTCCTGTAGCGAGGTCACTTCCTCTGAGCATTGATTGTAGTACATGCTAAGAATTTCGATGAAGTGTTTGATGATGTACCTGAATATGAATAATAACTAGATTTCTTTAGCGTGTCTTAAATAAACGAAAATGACTTACTTATGAATTTTATAACAAATATATTTATTTTTACGCTATTTCGCTTCTCAACTTTTTATTTTTACTCAAGAATTTTATGGAAATAGAATTTGGGATCAGATTTCAAGACTTTTGTATTAGTTAAATTCGACGTTACATCGTCATTTTTGACTCAGAGAACTCATAAATAGAATTTTATACAAACCGGGCATCGGTTTTGAAGAAGTAAGTCATATTAGATCTGACATTTTGAGTCTCGTCTCCGGATCACTAATCAGGAGGTTCATGAACCTTGCTGTAGTAACGTTTGTAAGTCTTATAATAATAATATGATTATTGAAAACGCCACTCATCAACTATATTAGAACAGAAGCGTAATAACTGACAAACCAATACCCTGCAAAGGCCGGATATTATTCTGATTGACCGCTCCTCATCTACCACATATCTTATAGACGTCCCGAGCTCCCACAACCTGCAGACAACCTGGAACGACAAAATCAAGAAATATGTAGCTCTTGCGGAGGAAATAAAAACAATGTGGCGTCAAAGAGAAGTTTATATAGTACCGATCGTCATCTCGGCAACTGGACTAATCCTTAAGAAGCTTAAAGGCAGCGTGGAGAAGATAGATCTATCACCTTTCCTGTACATCAAGCAGCAAAAATCCGTCATCGTTAGTGTCTGTCGCCTGACCAGAGCATTTCTTTTGTTACAATAGTGTTTGTGTTGACTTGTCTTTTGGGGCCGTCCACTCAAAGAAACCCAGCAAATGTTGCTGTGAATTACAGAATAATAATAATATATATTTATATTATAATTATAGTATATTATAATAATAATAATAATATAAACAAACGACATGAGTGCTCAGCAGACAATTATATTTCGAATAAAAAATTAAGATGAATCCACTGCAGGCAGAAAAGAATGCAGAAAAGAATTTGTATAGAATCTACTTGAAATGTAAATAAAACACTACGTTTTGTTTCTAATGCGAGTCATCTTCAGGTATCTCGCATGGAAAGAGTTACTCGCAAGCAATGAACAAGCACATTTGAGATGACTCACATTAGAGGCAAAACATGGTTTTCTATTTACATTTTAAGTGTTTGTTTTTGTATAAATTGTTTTCTACACTGTGACAAACAGTAAATTTATCTTTATTTTTATTCAACGTTAATTTGTCTGATGAATACTCAGTTCGTTTGCTACTTTTCGGAAGATTTCAGAGATCAAACAATATCATTAATATGTCGATAGTCATTATCGTATTTTGGCAAGGTTTACACTATTTGGAAACACTGAACATTGGCATTTCACTTTGCCTCTCGCTTTGCTCGGCATCGCTTCCTCTGTAATCCAGATCCCGTTCCTCTCCAGGCTCTCTGTACGTTTAGCTGCGATCCCGAGGCAGTCCCGGTACACGCACAGGCCGAAAGATCAAAGGTGATCGTCCTAAACATTTGAATGCCAACTAATTTAAACTATTCTTCAACTCGGAACAGATGGAACTGTGTATTGGATTTGGATCTACGTTCCGTTAAAAGAGAAAGATCTGAGCTGATTATCACTTTGTACGTTACTCCCCGAAATAGTTAAAATGGCAACATCTGTCGAACTAATGTAATTAATCGCATCGTAATAATGAACGAGGTCTTTCACTTATTTGCGTATAATATTGTAGCACATTTATTCAACTTACCAACCATTTACTTTTAGTAATTTCTTATTTATTTTATTTTTCTCAGAACTTTTCCACTCCTCTTTGGGCTTCTTTAGGTACAATTGAATATAACAATTTTAGAACATAGATACACGAAAAAAGTTCCATATTTGTGTTTAAAAGAATTGTTTACATATCTTATAGTAATATTTTGAAGGAATCTGTCTTCCATTTTTCACGGTCCATTCCAGTTTTAAGACGAACATTGTAATTCAACTTAACAGCATGCTTTAAAGGAATAATTACAATAAGTATGAACATATAACAGTATTTAGTAATGATCTCTCTTTGGTATCAGGATATATGTAGTTCTTCTTATTAGCAAATTTATGAGGTGATCTTGAGATATCTGAATTAAGGATATATAATTAAGATAAGGATAATAAAATTAAGATATTCAAAATATGTCATATGTCATAAAAACGTATGAATATCATTAAAAATAAATTTCACACTCACATAGTCAGTGGCTAAACATGCTGGAATATATGAACCAAACAATTAGTTTGTTTATTTCAATGTATCTAAAATATTTGGATTGTTATTATACAACTTAAAGCTATATATGGAATAGGTGATTGATTGTTGACGTAATTAAAAATGAAATTAAACTAATTAAAATTATGGTTGGCGAGACACAACTTAATTTATTTTTTAACATCTTAAAGCAACAAGATATTTACAAATTAGTACTCCCTCATATTATGATTCACGAGAAGAGATTTCTCTGTGGATTGCAGCACAGGCCAACTCTTCGAAATATCGGAGAAGTGCTTACAATAATTTGGTCATATTTGAAAAATATTTAGTGAAAAAAATGGACCATCAAATGGAATAAGTTTGGTAGTTTTATCCACATCCTTTGATTGTATGTCTATTAAAGCTTTTCTATGAAATACATGTAGGGGATTCAAGGTTTTCATTAAAACCCTTACCTTCTTTGGCTTGTGTTCTCTGTTACCTCTCCAGTAGACCCTTATGAATGAGAATACAATAAAATTCCATTATCTCATCATAAGCGGAATTTAAAACGGAGTTTACTTTTTTAATTTTATTTTGAAAAAATATGTTAATTGGTCTCAGGATCTGATGAAAAATGCAGGAGCCTGAATGACCCTGTATGCATATTTGAAAACAATTTTTAGGGTACGATAAGGCTCCTTGGAGAGTAATATCTTCTGAAGACAACATATGGGCAAATTGTCTTACATTATGTAAAAAAGAAAATCATATTAAAGACTAATGATTTAATCCGATTTTTTACCATTAAGCGTTTACACTTAAAGAAATGTTCTTAAAAATGGAATTGGTAAATTAATATTTCAGTCAGTATTAATGAGAAAAGCATAAGAGAACCAAATCATTAGTAAAAGGAAATAATGAAGACTAATAGTTATTTCTAATTGAACTAAAATATAACACATGTCATTATTATTATTTTTCTTCTCTTCTCCCACTTATTCATAATATCGCTCATTGGTGATAATGTCATGAAGCTATACAAAATCAGGAAATGTTGACATTTTTTAGCACTGTTAGATATCATAATTCTACTGTGAAGTAATAATTTTGTAAGCTGCTTGATATTTGATTCATGCAACCTATGTCTTTTTTTAAAAATTAGAATTAATATTTTCATATTGGAGTAAAGAACAAAACGCTTGAATCTACATGCGATACAATAAAGTTAAATAGTATGAAAATTTCCTTTGTTTTCGTTCACGAAATGCTGCAGATTATTACGGGTTTGCATGGGCAGTTTTTGAATGAACACTACAACTTCAGACTGAGTGGATACGATGGAGTATCGGATGTACGGAACGTCCTCTGACAGTGTTTTCTATGATGAAGACTGATGACTTTTTACGTAGGGCATCAGTGTATAGAGGCGATGAACGTTAAGGAATACACAAGATCGCTATATTAGGAAAAGAAGTATTAAATATTCTGAGCATATTTTCAACAATTAATATATTAACATTAAAGGAGTTAATGTTTAATATCCAAATATTCCATCGACATTTATATTATTTTGAATAATATATTATTTGAGTGGAGAAATAGTGTGACATATAACGGAAAAATTCAAATATTTTATGATTAGGATAAAGACGAACGGACTTGATCACACAACGTAATATATTAAAATGTGATTATAGTATCACATTGATCCTTGTTTTGATGATAATTTATCCATGGAACACAATATTGGAACAATTTCTGGCAACATCCGGAAAACTTCCCACTCAAAGAAAAAAAAACTGCTGGTGAAAATCCGTAAAGATCTAACTCGATACTTAATACTTGATCTCGATAATTAATTTTGAATGAATGACATAGTTCTCTTATATTTATTCTATGTTTGATCTGAAAATTCAAAACAGGTAAGAAATTGTGTGAAAAAGGTTAGAAGTGAAGAATGGAATAAATAAAGAAACTAGTAATGCAAAACCATTGCACATACTTTCTCATAAATGTTTCTCCGTCTGCAGCATGGAGTGAGAAAAAATTCTGTAGTGAAAGATTCATTTCAGGCGTGGTCCTCTATGTTTTGATCGTCTTCCAGTGCTCTTTTCAAGTTCAAAGTCGCTAGATGAACTTATTACTGTCTTTTATTTGAAATTTGAAAGTAAAATAAATATTGAAAATATTATTTCAAAACATTGAGCGACATAACAGTCTTATAAATATCGTAAAAGTGTTGTGTAAATGAAATTTCTTTTAGACAGAAGTTGATGTATTTATGCATGTGTAGTGTGTGTGCTGTCCTCCTATGTATCTTATCATTATCATATCTTTCATTTCAATTTACGAAAAAATTATTCTACGTCTGCTTGATCCATTTCCACTGCTATTATTATTCAAGCTACTTGAAACAGTAAACTATTGTGTAAGTGTAGCAGACAAATTATTTTACTGCGTCTATACCAAACTTTCAATCGAAATAGTGTTAATTCGGTTGTAATGCACGCGAATTGTACTTTACGTACAGAAAATTTAAGCAAAATCATTGGAGCTGTTTTTGAGAACTATTCAAAAGAGTACTTTGACCTTCATGTGAAGTACCCTTTGTTTTAAAGTTTAAAAAAATGGAGTACATGCATTGACAACAAGTAAATTCTACCGTAAATACGAAGTGCGAATTAAATTTACTCGGAATCGCGGAGCACAGACGGACGAACGTACAGACGGACATTATGTCAACAACCACTTCTTCAGAATCAGGTATAGCCAAAACGAATATTTCCGTCGAAATCTCGCTCTCGAATTTTTTTCACGATTACAATACTTTCTATATACTATGTATATGAGAAAGTAAAAAAATAATAAATTGTAATGTTAAATACAAATTTCGGGGTATGAATAAGCGGATGAACGTGCAATTTACAAAGGTTGGTGGTAAAAAGATGAAACGCACACGTACATTCAAACGAAAATAACATTATGAAAAAGAATCAATATTAATTCAACGAAAACCATACAAAATTTCAATTTTTAATTTCCGAGTATCTACTCGGGGAGGACAATTTGTGTCACGTACGGTACACGAAAAAGGTAACGGAACGACTCAAACACGGGGTCATCTGCAATAGACGCGAAATTCAGTCTTCTGCATCTCAAGTTTTGCCTCCTAAAGATAGCCGTTTACTGCAATTATAACAGCGGTAAAAGAGTTAGATAGCTGATTAAGTCACTTGAATTGAAACTGAATTAAAGTGAGAATATAATAAAGTAATTACATTTGAAAAGAGAGCAACTGAATCAGTAGTAATGAATGGAGATAAAGGAACTACAACGAAAAACTATATTAAATCCAGCAATACTAAAAAGCAAAACCGCAATGTAAAAGTTTTCAGGATTGCGCTACAAAACAGTTTGGCGAAATAAAGACGGTTGAGCACTTCTTTTACGTGGATAAGTGATACTGTTACTTAAGACACTTTCATGAAAATATGAAAACAATTTGTCCGGACTAGAAATTGGTACAAGAAGTTGAAATTCTTCCGTAACAGAATATTGGGGAAATTTTAACATTCATTCAATAGGGCGCTTTATTTCCAAAAAAATATTATTTATGTACAAATGTGTGGAAAGGTTTTTTGCCTGTACGCCTTTAAAATGCCCCTTAAGTAGAGCCGTGGGCTGTTAATACAATGCCCTGGTATTCACTCGCATTGAATGGATAGTTGCAGTTTTAATTTTGCCAATTTTTGTTTTTGAACTTAAAATGATTGTAATTTTATTTACTTGTGATTTGTATCGTAATAATATTTTTTTAGCATCCTTTAGTGCTTCTTTAATATTGTTTAATTTAGTTGAAAAATATCTTTTAAGTATACTGCAACTGTTGATTCAATGAGCACCATTGGGAACCACGGGAAACCAACGGTCAGGACACGAGTATATACAATCAATATGAACATATTTACAAAAGATACTTAAATAAGAGAAATAAATTATAATGTAAAATATACCAATTTTGCCATAGAAATGAAGATTAAAATAAAATTCAATTATTTACAATACTAAAAACAACAACATATAATTAACGTAATGCCTTGGAATATCTTCTCAACATGTCTCCGCCTGAAACAAAAGAAAAAGAAGTGACAGAATCACGGTTCATTTGAATCAGTAGTTTCAGCGCATATTACTATTTCTCTCATCTCCCTCACATAGCTTAGGAACTGACCCAGGGACTGCACTACAGATACTCTATTGTTCCTCATTATCGCAATAGCTGTCTACGTTAATGTGATAATTTTGGAATGTACCAACTTAGGTAAAAGTTCGTCTTTGATCTGTTGTCGGGCATGTTTGTAAAATGTGAATCCAATCTTCATTTTGTTTGCCAAAAGTGGGCAAATAGAGTCTCGATCCCCCCTCAGTTTCCTTAATTTCCACCCTCCTACGCGAAACCATCCGTAGCCCGCTCGTTCTTTTGATTTGAGACAGTCAATATATGGTTTTCTACCCCATTGTACAGCTACTAAGGTTTGCACGATAAGTGATCTCTTTACCAGTCTCTTAGTTTCTATTTCACGATGGTATAAGTTTTCTCATAATATATTTTAGATCGTTTAACGACGGACTATTCTGACTCACACAAGTGATTCCTGCTTTATGAATAACATTTTTAATTTGCCTGTCCCATTTTCCTTCTGTATTACAATGGTAAGACTGAGTTACAAGTGGGTTCCTGGTGCCCGCCCTTATCGAAAGCCAATATTTAATTGCTCTTAATTGTAGAGTTAGTTCAATGGGAAGCAACACAAATTCCCATAAAATGCCACTTTTTGCTGTGCATTGAGCAATACCCGTTACCATTTTAAGATATTTCGTTTGAAGTGAGTTTAAAATATCGTTATCCCCCGCGCCCCACATTTCCACTCCGTACGCAATTCCCGGGATCAGTAGAGATTGAAACATTTTATCCATGAGTCTTGGTGCAATTTCAGGAATTGTAATTTTTGATTTTGTTATTGTGCTCAAAATATATTTGCCTTTTCGTCGAGCTTTCTCCTTATGTCTCGTCCAAGTTACGTTCATGCAGATGGTTACTCCTAAATATATGTATTCTTTAACGTTTTCTAGCGTTTCTCGTTTATACGACCAAGTTTCATTCTTACTGTAGACATGTCATGGTTTTTGTCTTATTAACGTTAACTTTTAGTTTCGTTTCTTCGCAGAAAATTTCTAATTCATCTAAACCTCTTTGTAAACCTGCTTGTGTTTTTTAGAAAATATACAAGTCGTTGGCAAAAAGGAGTGCTGATATTGAAATATTTTCATCTCCGATCCTGGGTGCTTCTGCATTTACCGTGGCTAGTCTATCTACAAGCCCATCTATGAATAGTATGAAGAGAAATGGGGAAAGTACGCAACCTTGCTTTACACCTCTTTCCACAGAGAATGTATCTGTTACACAGTCTAATTCTAATCTCACGCATGCTGTGTCTGATATATACATCTCTTGAAGCATTTTTAGTAAGTTTGTGGAGATTCCTTTACTTTCTAGAATGTACCAAAGTATTTCCCTATTAACGGTATCGAATGCTTTTTCAAAAGCACAAAATAGCTTACCTCTTTTCACGGAAGTTGCCCTTTCTGCCTCTGTGGTAGTTATGAAAATGTTTTTAAGTGTACTATAGTTATTTCTGAATCCTACTTGCAATGCTGTCACTTTTCCTTCTTTTTCTATCCATTTATTTAACCGTACATGAAGAATTTTGCAGAAAATCTTAGCTATTGCATTAATTAACCAAATAACTCTATAGTTATAAGGATCGTTAACGTCACCTTTGTTTTTATAAATTGATGTATTCCAAATTTCAGGAAACATGGATGTGTCGTATAAAGAATTGAGCAAGTCCACGAGAATTGGGGCAATACTAGAATTTATTTCCTTTAAAAATTGCTCTGAAATACCATCACCTGTTGCTTTGCCAGACTTCAAATTCCGTACCACATCTTTTTTTTTCATCAATATTTATTTCACGGTCTAAATCTGTTACTATTATTTGGTGTTTGATTACGTGGCCCGTTTGTTGTATACACTGATTCTGGGAAAGAAGTTGAGCGAAGTGCATTTCCCAACTTTTCGCCTACACTGTTCGTGCAATTATATCTACATCGTAATTTATTTATAGTATCTCAAAAATTTGCAACATTTTTACTGTGAATAATGCTTGCATTTCTTTCCGCTTACAAATTCTGCCATTGTTGCTTAGCTCTGTTAATTATTCTTTTATAGTTTTTTCTCACGTGTACGTTATTTTGTCGTAAGCTTTCTCCTCCCCACCAAATATATTTTAATGCATTTTCAACATCTTTTTTCGCCTGTCTACAATCTAGGTTGAACCATACCGCTTCTTGAGTTTTGTGTTTGTTCTGTGTGTACACTCGCATGTGCGAACCCGCTTTCTGTAGAGTGTTTTATAAAGATTCAGTCGTGCCATTAAGCTGTCCAAACTGCAACCTATTTAGAATCTCTGCGTGCAAGTTTCCGCGATTCCTTTCAAAGTTCGCTGCAAATTCTAGCCTTTTTTCATCGTTCCATTTAAATCGTTTAATTTTCGACAATCTCTTTGACTTGTGGTACTTGTAAACTATTTTTATATTTTAAGGTTAAACAATGTGTCGTGTAATGGGATTCTATTCTTAGACCTACGCGAAATTCATCGATTGTCGAGCTACGAGCGAGGACTCATGACACTATCCACTGTATAGTTTTAGGACACGACAGAACATAGTCAATTACGCTCTCTCCATTTCTATTAATATACGTGAAATTGCCACAAGCGTCATCCCCATAAGAAACCATTCAAAATATCTAAATTATATAAATAGCTTAGCTCTAGAAATTCGCTTCCCTCCCCATTGCTTTCTTCTTTTTCCACTTTATCTTTACTTTATCTAATTATATTATTATTATTAGCGTGAAGATTTTCGTTCACAGGCGCGTCTGGTATTCCTTCACCTATTCTTGATTTAAAAGCTCCCATTAATAAAAGTCCTGCGTAGGGATTCCTATTTTTAATGTATGGTCTAACTCTTCATAAAAGGAACTATTATGGTACGCGAATCTTTGTGGGTGTCTGTAAATAATTAAAATTAATATCTCCATACCCGTGCATTCTAGTTTAACGCATATAGAACTTTGCAAATTTATATTTATTTCTCGGAAACTATAATTCGTTGACTTCTTGCAATAAATTATGGCTCCACCTGGGTTTCTTCCACGCGATCCTTTTCTTTTCAAATGTTTCGTAAAAGAAGTATATCCATTTAAATTAACTGAGTCTCCGTCTTCACACCACGTTTCAAGTAATCCAATTACAGAGAATTTTTCAAAGAACTCACCAAAACTTCCTTGAGTCAGTTTGCTCGTCAATCTTTCAACTATCTAACACTGGCCTGTTGCGGACGTACCTTGCTAAACTGCAAGTGCCACTGACCTCGTCACCCATCCTTGCGGTTGGGGAGGTACGTACGGCGGCCGGAAATTTTAATAAACACAGTGGTGACACAAACAAGAATACACATGAAAATATTTTACAATATATTTAGGAATAATTGGTTTATGTGTGAAAGTGAGAAAGTAGAAAAAAAGTATATTTTGGTTACAAATTACGATAAGGAGATTCCCATGCATATTATTTAGGATTATTAGCGCGTAATACAGAATAAATGAGTGTTAGTTTAATTTTCGTGTATTACTAATGATACGTTTTATACTGTACTACTAAAGAAGCGATAAATGGTCAATTACCAGTAAAAATATTTTTTAATACGTGGCATGTAAAAATTGTGTATGGTACCACAAAAACGATTTGATTCTTAAATAAAGTATGGTTAACCACTATCAAGACCATGTACCGATTTAAATGTTTTATACTAATTAGATAAATTGATGATAATGAAAAAAGTACGAAGACTGTACGAATCTGAACATTTTAATAGTACAGTTGCAAGGGAAAAATCACTTTCTTTAAGATACGTCTTCGACCAATGCTCAAACCTTCGCGAATTTCATCTCTGCCACGAGATTGCCCTCAGCCGTTGGGAATCGGCTGCCACAGTTTCGACTCATTCCATCCCCGTGAGCAATGCACATTTCAATGGCACCATGGGAGAAGAGACTGCGCCGACTTTGATAGAATTTCTTTCGTTTCTTGTCGAGATAATGCTGCAGTTCACGAGAGCTCCACGCCGCGTCGTTTTACTTGTGAACTTTCTGTGAAAGGAAGCTGCGTGCAGCGGAGCGCCCTCTGGATTATAGCTGAGCCTCTGGATTTGAGAGAGATACATACTACAAAAAAGAAATTGGCCAAAATTTTAAATTTCTTCATATAAAATTTGTTCCAATATATATACAACGTAGACATTTTTTTATACCTCTTCATCCATAATTAGGAAACAGAATTATTGAGTTGAGGTAGCGAAACAAAATTTTCTGTTTTAAGCAATCAACGTTTCAAATTTTTATTAGTTATTCATCAGGGCTGCACAATGGTCAATGTAAAATGCCCTACTGCATCCCTAAACACACACATCCAACTCCCCACGACATCACCACTGAACAAACACACAGCTGAGTGAGTGTTTGTTTGGGGATGCAGTAGGGTATTTCACATTGACCATTATGCAGCCCTGATGAAGAACTAATAAAAGTTTGAAACGTTGGTTGCTTAAAACAGAAAATTTTGTTTTTCTACCTCAACTCAATAATCCTGTTTCCTTATATATATAT
>NNCF01125992.1:127424-160216 GCA_002313205.1 Laupala kohalensis | reverse complement strand
TTTTCAATGCAATGTCTCAGTTCATATAGCTGCGACTTCTGAAAAGTGCAACCTCTGCGACTCAACACCGCAGTTGTAATACTTGGAAACAGCAATATTTCTGGATTCTATCTAGATGCTGTTTCCCCCCTGGCTCAATGTGTGTCTAGTGAATAAACTCATACAGAAATGAGACTGACTGGCGCGCAAATCTCGTGGTCCTTAGTTGGTCCCTTGTGGTCCTTGGCCGTAACGAAAAATACATACATATATATATAGCATTTGATAGTAATCAATAATGCTTTGCTATCGAATGTTGAATGTTACATGTAACATTAAACTATATTTTTTTGTAAGATTTATTTATTGAAATTTATTGAAAATTTTATTCAGTTAAATTTATTGAAATTAGAACTGAATAAATTGTTTGAAATCGCTGTATACTTAATTGATTGCATTGAACCCCAATTAGAATTTATTATAACAATATATAGCACGCTTATATATTAGAGTGGATATCCCCATTATGTGGTAACGTGTCAATTGTGAAATAATAAAAAGAAAGAAAGTTTCATTGTTTCTAGAAACGTATTAGAGGACTTGAAAGGCGAATGTATTCTTGGACTTGCGACGCAGATCAATTGAATCCAGAAACAATTTCTCGGCGAATGATTTCAGAAACTTGGAGGAAATTGATGTAGAAATCACCACAGATATCAATGAATCATGATTTGTGATGTTGTCGTCGAAACTTTTTTAAAAAACATATTTCAGAATTCAAATAAACAGAAGATGAATAAAGATTTAACGCAGAATATATATATCAATGCCTAAAACAATAAATCTTTCAAACCTACACGGATGTAGAATATATTTTCTCGAATTGTCATCACTTGTTAATTAATAAGAATAAGTAGCACTTCAAATGAAGAGGACTTACCTCCATATTAATTTACAAAAATTCCATGGTTAATTCCATGAAGATGAAATACAAATATTTAGCAAAAGTTTGTTCATATTCGATGTTTTGATCACGTCAAACAATTGAATATCGGAAAATAATTTCTGTCGAATTAGTTCCACCAATTATTAAGTTGGTATTTTTCCTCAAGTTGCACCGAACTTTTTCTATAGTAACAAAATAGTTAACTGAAGTGAAGTAAGTGTCCAATAATTAGTTAGTATAACAGTTAGTTGAGTTCACATGTTCTTGTCGTCTCTGTTTATTAACTTTTTTACTCTGATAATCTTCTTCGTGGTCTGCATTATTTACTAAAATTTTTCCTGGGTAGATCCAGGAATGACACTCTTAAAAATATTGTATGTGTATATGTTGTTACCCAATTATATTAACTCTATTCTCAAATTTATTTTTAATCTGAAATCGTATCTGAATCACAGCTGGAATAGAAAGGAAAGGATTGCGATTATTAGCTTATCCACTACTAGCGAGTTGGGAGAGGTGATAGGAGGGGTAACTATGGTAAGTATATGGGCCGGGAAGTCGGGTTCACCGACGACTTCCAATTATATTATATTTAATCTATAAAATTGTACTGCTTTTGAAAACTCGTTGAATCGTAAAGTAGTATTTCATCACTGTTATATTGAGAGCAGAACTGATGACCCGAGGATAATCTTATTAGATACAAATATTTATTGGAATATTTAAAAAAATTGTGGTTGGGAAAAGGGAGATAATGTCGTCTGTGTAACTGTATATATTTACTGTAGTGCATTGAAGAGTTTTAACTGGATAGACAGTGTCAATGAACAAAAGAAAAGTTTATTTGTTTTTACTTCGGGGTGCGTTCTTGAATTGCGTTCGCTGAGCGAACAGCGCGAACACGAGCGTGCACTTGGCTCTGTTGCCTTGTCAGGACGCTTTCACCATGTTACCGCGCGCCACTGCACTACATGCATCCCCGCTCCGGCACCTTCCATCGCGCACATTTTAATTAAATCTCCACATCTGCTCGTGCGACTGCTGCAACACGTTCGCCATGTTGGGTGTCCCTTCTCCCGGTTTTGAGAGCGCGGATGGCTTCGAGATGACGAGGCAGAAGTGAACCTGAGTTTCTTAATTCGATTTAGTTCATGGTGGAAAATCGACAAGCGTCTGCGCGTTCATCCTCGAATGAATACTGTAACTTAGATCGAGTTACAACTCCAGGTTCAAAATTTAAAAGTAAAATATTGACTTGCGATGAACCCATAAAAAACTACTCGAACTGAGAGGTGAGAAGGGAACAATCTCGACTTTTCCAAAAAAATCTGGTATGTGAAATGATTACGACACAAAGTTTTCCTGTAAACTTTTTTTATTAAATGACCTTGTGTTTGCAATACTGTTAATAGAGGTGTTGTCGTATGTGTGCATGTATGGGTGTTTGAAAGGGTTATGGTTTTTCGACACTCTCCCGTTTTTCGTTGATTGCAGTCATATTTGTTGTTTTGACCCTTCAGTTCCATCCCTTAGTCGTTTACATCCTTTGTTAAAAATACGTAAACTTAGAAGTTGATAAACGTTAAAAATATTTCAATGGACTGTTTACTAATCTGCCAAGTGTAATTCACGATAGGACATCATTACATAGCATACACTTACAATTGAAGAACCCATTCACATCCCAATAATGTAACAAGATGTTATGAATAACGAAGAATGTATCATAGACAGTGTTTGAAAGGAGCGAGATAGGCAAATTCCCTTCCCAAATAATTTTAAGGTAATGAAAATTTTTAACCATTTAAATGTTCAATTAATAAGAATATGTTACAGTTCAGTCAAATAATTATAATCTGTAACATGAAATTTTTCATATTCTACATACGTGTTAAATCTTTTTGAAAATAAAAAAAATCATGATTCTGTCAAAATTGATTTTGTCCCTATCCGCCAAAGAATCTTAATGTGTTGTGAAATTCCACTTTTCTACTTTTTTCATGTACATGAAAAAAAAAGAGTCATTGTCAGTAAAAACTAAGAATTTGAAGAATCAGTACCATTATTCTACGTTCATACGTAGGCTTCGAAATAGTATATAATTGGTTCTGGCAAGTTTTCACATCTGCATGGTCGTGTCCTGCTAACCTAATGACCCTCAGGCTGATGTGATAATGAATGATGGTTGTACTGTGACTCAATGATGTGGAGGATGGAATGACATACACAAACATTCACGCCTTGTAACGCAGGATTGGAATCTTCGGCGTATGACTCAGTAACTCGCGCACCGACCACCCACTTACCCGCTAAGTCAACAAATCGATTAATACTGTCGTTCATATTGGTGTATCTATAGCACAAATGTGACCCGAGCATTACTCCAACAGCAAAAGTTTGGCAACGCTGTGGCATATACCTCCCTCTACCACTCCCCGCGCTACAAACTTCGCCGAGTTGTTCATGAACAGTATAACCAAAGAGTAAAGGCATGTACTAACGAGAAGGGTGAGTTTCAGAGTTTACCAACCAATTTTAACCTCAATGTAACAACATATAAGCAAGTTTTGCTAATACTAATGGAGAAAATAATTTTGTAATTTGATTTATTAAAAGTAAGAGAAAGAGCATATATATTTATACTACTCATGTACATGCAAATTATCCCCTAATTTTCTTCATTGGAAAGTTGAGACATTGATTCAGCTTCTATTGTGCATTTACGTACATTTACCCATATTATTTATTTCAGATATTAGATTTAATTGTTTACATAATAAAATAATTACAACTTTCAAACGCTATTTAACTTGTCTTACTTTGACAAAGTTGTCCACCATACCGATGTGACTCTTTACCATTACATTTGTTCAATATACATGACTGCGTCTTAAAATTTGCAATGTCAAAAAATTCAATCCAAGAATCAAATTTTGATGATACACTGTGATAAATTTTTCTAACAATAATTACGTATATCCTTTTATTCTAGAAATCGAAATTTGTCATGACTTTTCATTACCTAGAGGAGGGGAGGGCATGAAGGAAGGACCGGCAAAATGGAAACTACCTATTGGTCCGAGCTACATGACAGTGCGTGCGATTGGCGACGCACACACAGACACGCGACTACCTTGAATTTACTAACGGAGATCAGTCCGGCTTGCGCCAACTAGCGAAGTGTATATGCGCTTTGTTTATTTTTCATTGTGCATGCGATTTCTTACGTAAACATTGGATTTTGGCAAAGTTATTGTTTGGAGTAGTTATGTTGCTATTTTGTTTTTACAGGAGGTACATTCTAGGAATAGATTGTATGAATTGATATGTAAGCATACAAATCTGTGAAACGTTTTTATAAGTTTTGATATTATTTTGGCGACGAGCTCATGTGCAAGATTATTGTAATTTAGGGAAAGATGGAACAGTTTCCATTTTCCCTGCGAATTAACATTTTGATTTCTTTCTTCGGCAGTGTTACAAATGAAATTCAAATTTGTGTACTCCGTTACAACTGTATTAAAAAATATATTCTGATAACTTCTTCATTCTATAACTACTGTACTCCGTAATATCTGTAGTCAGAAACTGGAAAGGATAAAGTAGAGAATTTTGTATCATTAATAAATACCGATAGAAGGAGTATTTTTGTAAATTGTATTATTGTATTTTGAAAAGATATGTAGAAGATACAAATGTGCGAATTATCATATGTATTGGAAAAACGTAGAATAAACGAAAAATCAGACTCATTAAAGAAAAAACAATGTTGAAGATATTCCGCATGGGCTGTCGGAAGCTAGTTTGCTTAAAACGAGACCAGGTGTCGTTGATATACGTTTGGAACAACAGTACACATCGTTCATGATTTCTCCTAGAAAAATACCCCCTTCACAAAAAGTTATCCCTACAATAAAGAAACGGAAAGTGAGGAGTCAGAAATCAGAGAATCTAAACAGTTCACCATTCAAAACCACAATTGAAAAGACGAATGAGATGAAAAAGGAACCAAAATTAGATCCCCCCAGGGGACTTACATCTACTAAGTACGTGTTTGGCAAACGCGGGGCCCCGAGCTGAGTGTGGCATTACTTCCACTTACTTGTGAAAGGCTCCTTCCTTTCTCTTTCCTGACCTTCCTTGGTCACCTCTTGTTCTTTTGGATCCCGACGCTATTAGGGATAGGGTATCTTTCGTTTTTCTTCATTTTTTGTAATGTTTTGATATATTGTAATTCAGGAGGGTTTTTAGTGGGTATGGTTGAGTCATTCGGCGAGTCCCACACGCGGGGAGAGTCATGTTGGCTCTCCTTGGTGCGTAACTGCATTTTCCCTACGTGTACAAAATTTTAGGGCTCTAATGACCTCGATGTCGACGAGCCGTAAAGCCCCACAAAAAATAAAAAAAGGATTTACATCAAGTAAGTAAAGGAAAAGGAAATAAACATAATAAAAAGAAACAAATGAGAATAAATAAAAGGGGAAATACTTAAAAATAACAGGAACCGGTAAAGTAAAAGGAAAGAAAACAGAAAATGACGAGAAAGATGATGTGTTTTGCCTATTTTGTGGCGAAAAACACGTGAAGCCACCTGCATAGGACTGGATACAATGTCCATCTTGTAGTGATTGGGCACATGAACTGTGTACTGATTCGGAAGATGGTTGTTTCTTATGTGTGCATTGAAAAATGTAAGATTATACTATACATTGCATCTTGCCCGATTAAGCATTCGATTTTGCCTTCAAAGTGAGGGCAAGAAGCATTTTTCCATACTTTTGCTTCATGGGGCTCAACAGGTGATTTGCCTAATATTAATTATTATGAAGTATAGCATTATGTAAGATTATGAGTAATCTCATGATAGATTAAAATAACATATCTATATTTTGTAGTTTTTATTTTTATACATCATAAAGTTAGGTCTTCCATCATGCCCTCTCAACCCCTTTTTATATTTTTAGTTACTTTTTTCTTAAATTCAATTACATACCGGACGATGACTTAAACCTAAGGTCGAAACGTTGTTATATTCAAAGCATTAAATACATTTATTCGTCCATCACAAGGTCGAAAGTCTTAAATTATTTATTTATTTTGATTATATTGATATAATAAACCTTAAAAATTGTAGTAGAAGTAGATGAATTACACAGGATATAACATCTCTAACTACGAATTAGGAAATAGATAATAAAGTTACCGTACCTGTTATTAGCATTATCACAATAACTACCATGTATACAAAATTGATTGGGCACTATGTTCAATAAATAAAAATAAGAATCATGCATAAATTGATTACGAATGTCCAGTGGTAGAAAATGAATAGAATCGTGAATTGCTGAAAGATATGTCTATTGCTGGACATTAGAGTGGAATGTAGGACTACAATTGAGAACAGAGCCCAATTGTGGGTAACTGCTGAGTTGCTGGTTGGATGAGCTGGTTCTAGTGAGAGAATAGAGGATATTTACTCTTGCCTCATCGTTAAGACGCACTCCCTCGACTCCTCAGCCCGTAGTTAATGAGTACTAGGAGTCAAACACATCTCTGTCTACATCATCATCTCCTTGTTCTAACCTCCTCGTGAAACCCCTAGGGAGGATCGTATTAGGGCAACCTGAACTTTCACGGCCATTAAAAATGGGTAGAGAAAAGAACCCATCAAAAATTGACCAACAGATAAAACTGAGATATAGAACGGAGTAAAGAACGCGTACATTTTCGTGAAGATAATGTGATAACTCCGGCTAGAAGAAAATGGCAACGAGCCGGGAATCGAACCCGGGACCTGCTGCTTTGGTCGCAGGGATTTTGACTGCTACATCACCCATTGGCTTTCCACGACTGTACATTATTTTCACTCAGGACTCCAACTCTGGAAGACCTAGGACACATCTCTTTTCAGCGGACAAGTGAACCCAAGCGGAAAACCCCGGGTTCGTATCCCGGCTCCACCAATTCATCTAGCCGCAGTTATACATCTTCTCTACGAGAATGAACACGAAATAAATGCCAATAATGTTTAATGTTGTTACGACAATGTTAATAAAATATGCAATATTCGCAAATATTCGACGACAAAAGGGAGACCATTGCAATTTCATTTTCCAAGGACGTGACATACCTATAAGAATCGAAAATAGTTTAAAACCACAAGGGACGAACTAGACATCTTGACTGATCACGAAACTTTCAGAATTATTTAGTGAGGCTACAAAAGTTCAATGACGGAAACTATATTCGTGGGAGAGGGACAGATGGAAGAGATCATTTTATTTGGGATACAGAAAGCCGTGATTTATAGATGGGAGGGGTGAGACGATTCCGAAGCTTAATAATAGTTGTGAAAGGAAGAAGACACGAAATATTCGTCTTATGTGTTTGAAGGATGAGTATGTTAAAGTGGTGATAAATATGAAGATCTAAGGTAAGACAGGAAATATAGTAGATATCACCCATCTCCCTGTAGTGGGGACGGGCTCGTTACCAGGTGCCATGTAGCGAAGTGGTGTTGTCGGACAGGGATACAAAAAGCAAGGTTTACCTCATAATGACAACGTTAATAATACGTCAAAAAATAGCAAAATATGAGTGTATGTTTGTATTTGATATTATTACGAGAAAAATATTAAATTTTTTATGAGAGGCACACGTATGAGATATTATAAAATGATAAAAATCTTTTATCATGCCGTCGTCTAACTTTCCCGCTGGATCTCTCCAATCCAGGAAGGATCAGCCGTCGGCAACTCTTGAACCCTTGAGGAAGAGACGCTCTACTTTAAGAGGAATCTGAAGGCGGAATCTTTGGATTTCGCTAGTGGGTGGGGGAGGGGGTGACTGTGGCAACGTCTTGGAGAGCTAGCTGCTCCTTGACTTGGCCTCGCTCTTACCCTTACGCTGCTTCTCCAGCCCTTGTGGCGGGGTTTACTCTTCTCCATTGCGCACATGGCCAAGAGTCTTTCCCCTTGTTTTATTTGCCGTTGTAAACGTTGAGAGGGAGAATATATTATACGGCGGTATTTTATCACCGAACTAACCGAGTACCCGGCGACGCCGTCATATCTTCTTAACAATGTTTCGTCTATTTTTGGCGTATTTCTTTCTTGGGACGTAAAATTCTCCCTCCTTGGACGTGAAAGTAAATAAAATTTTCGAGGTAATCTACCATTGACCATGCAATATAAAGTTATCCGTGTGGAAACGTTGACCTAAAATGGTCTTCTCAGTTCTGCATATACTTCTCTGGAACCTTGTTGATCGAAAACGTATGTATTACGGGTATTGAATGTTTTTTTCTTTAAGAGAACAAGAAACATTCGTCAAAATAATTGGTACTCTTTGATTACAAAACTCTTTTCTTTTGTTCAATTTTCTCAGATCATTTGTTCTGCTCGAGTTCACTAATGAAACCCGTTCCTTAATCAGCAGAAAAAAATATTACATCTCGATCAGTGTGATTGGAAAATGGATTCTCACTGGTTCCATTTTGTGATTCTGGCACAACGTTTATACTATAATATAAAAATTGTAAAATTATTTGTTTTGAATTAGTTCCTGCTATTTTAATGAGATGCATGATTATATTTAAAAACTGACAAGAGTTAATTCGGTATAAAGTTTTGCGCATTTTTACTCGTTCACAATGGTATGTACAGATTAGATTAAAGTAAAGCCGAAGTAAAGTGAGATTAATGTTGAAAATATATTTGCAAATAAAATATTCAAAATAATTTATTTCGTAAAATAATAAAATACAGTCCTAAGGGGGTATGTAGCTATTTGCTTCATCATGAATGACTCCATGTACAGAAAGGAAAAGGCAAAATTGGAATGTTCTTCTATAACTAACCAGAGTGTTTGTCAAATTTCTTTTGAGAGAAAAATTATTCTGAAACTTCTCGAACTTCGTATGAAAAGAAATTATGTATAATAAAAGAATATCTTTTAGTTGAATTTAAAAAAATATCATGAGGCACAATAGAGTAGTAAGGGTCATTTGAATATTACACAAAAACTCGCGGGATCTTTTGGGATTATAACATGTGCGATGACACCTCTGTTATGCACATACAAATTCATGAAGTATCTGAGAAAACAGTTTGTGAAAAGCGAAAACATAGCTGCGAATCCGAAACATGCTTATGGTCTTCATTTAAAGGATTACTTAGAGATTGCGTGTGTATAAGATGAAAGGCTTTCGTAGGCGTGAATAACGTTGTGGAATTTCCGTATGTTAATGACTGTTAGGGGTATATCAAAAGAGGAAAAGGAAGCATACAAAACGAAGAAGCCTGATAACATTTTTCTTGTAGTACCTGAGTATTAGTATACAAAAGTTACCGTGGGGAAGTTCTGAATAAGCACATATTCAGTTTCGCCAAAAAAGAGACACACTTCGTTAGAGAGGATATTTATATTGTAAAGCACTGAAACTCTGATTCAGAACCAGTGTTCTGAAAGAACATATTCTGGAGTTTATACTTTAATCTTATAAGGGAGAGGGAGGAGAGAAACGGTTACTATAATGACGTTCGCTATTGGAACCTACACACAAAGAGCACGCGGAATCCTTGCGTTCGAAATTAAATACAGGAGACACGCACAACGGATATTGGGATATCTTCATTTTTAAGAGAAAAATAAGGTAAAACGATTTACCTCTGTTCAAAGTCATGTAACTTTACCGAAAATAATCCAATATCGCTGCCTACCACGAATTGTCATTTCAAATTTTCTACAATATTCGTATCATTTTCAAAAGTAGTTTGGAAAGTTGCTATTTTCTGTAACAAATACAAGTTAATAACACAACAAATTGCATGCTCGAACAGAAGAGTACCACAAGTGAATTGAATTGAAACCGATTTTAGTGATAGAAATGAGTTAATAGAAATCCGGAAGTATTACCAACATAACGAGAGGTACACTTATCTTTACCCTTATAACGATGGTGAAGTAAAAGCGTTTACAATACTAGCCATGTACGGTCCTGAAATCTTAAAAGGGCCTACGAAAATATACTAAGTCCCGCGCTCTTAGCAGTTTGTATTTGTTAGGTTTGCAACGCCACTCTCCTGCGACGCGGGCAAAAGATCCTCACCTTCGTTCGACCAATCGTAGGCAAACTTGAAAATGCTTCCGTATTTGGCAGACCAATAGAAGACTAGTACTGGTGAATATGCCCCTATTAAGTCGTAAGGGGAGAAAATTATTACGCCGCTATTAAAGAAATATTTCGTAACTTTTTATTATACACGTCTTGGACTTAAATTCCAAAAAAATATTCTTTATGTTCTTAACTTCAATAAACTTTATTATTCTCTGTATTAAAATGACATTTCAAGTTGTTGTCTCACAACGCCGTCCTAGGGAATAAAAAACAAATTTAACTTCTCCGTAAAAGATTTGCTTCTCACTGTAAAAAAGGATTGTTTTTATCATAGAATTTGGATATCATCGCAAGTTATCGTATGGATTTTTTAAAATTCGAATCAGGAATTACATATAAATATTCCTATAATTTCTGAACTTTACTCAGTGGCGTAAAGAACTCAAAGCTCATTGGCATGAAGTGATGTGTATTGTCTATCGTAAATTCACATATTTTGCAATTCTTTTTTACTATTCTTATATGTCAATCGGAATTCAAGAATTATAAAAAACAATTGTATAAAATATGATTGAATAACACTAAAGGTTAATTCTACTGATATTAATAAAGAATAAATAAATTACATATACTAGAAATACATTGATCCCAGACATTTAGCTGTAATAGTGCAACATAAATCAACATGCTCACAGAGTAATATTACAAAAAACTAGTAATCAATAAATATAACAAAAAACAAACCATTTTTATTAAGATATTCAAATGAAATTGAGTTTTNAAATCACTTTTATTAAGATATTCAAATGAAATTGAGTTTTATTCACACAGATTGACTAAGTTAATCACACAATAAAACATCGCATTTCATACATGGAAAATTTAAGTAATTTACCAAAACAAGAAAAATATTCCAGAATAAAGAAGTGAATAAAAATTAATAGTACATTTAATCATTCTCTCAGATATCAATTTAATCATTTTATCTGATTTTCGTCTTTCCTTCACCTTTCTCTCTTTCTTTCTTTTTCTTTCTTTCTTTCTTTTTCTTTCTTTCTTTCTTTCTTTCTTTCTTTCTTTCTTTCTTTTAGAATGATGAATACAGAATATGTCAACGAACCTCAGAAACAATAGATCACCTAATAACTGGGTGTTGAAATCTGGCTAACACAGAATATTTACATCGTCACAACCTAACTGCAAATATAATTCACCAGGCTCTCGCAATAAAAACAGGACTTCTACTAGAAAACCAAAACTCTTATTAGGTGATTTATTGATACTACGACATCTCTATTCGTACTGACAAAACAATTACTGCCAACAAACCCGACATCCTCCTCCATGACTTAAAAGAAAAGTCTACATTTCTCATTGATGTCACTCATCCAGCAGATCACAACATCAATAAATCAGAAAAAATATTCAAACACACATCTCTGGCTATAGAGTACAAAGAAATATACAGACTTAATTCCATAGATATCATTCCTATAGTTATTACAGCAAATGGTTTAGTAAATAAGAATCTTAGAAAATACCTTGAAAAAATAGGACTAAACTCAACTGAAATAATCATTAAAATACAGAAATCTGTTATTTTAGAAACTTGTAGAATAGTGCGCACTGTGTTAAACGTAAAATATTAGCACGGAGAGAGGTATGCCGTAATGGCCCCTCACTCATTACGTATCGGATGTATATCTCCGTGAAAATGAATCATAATTATAATAACTCCTCATTCTTCATTTCAAATGTTAGCATCGATATTCAGTGTTAATTGTTGATTTCAATAGCAGGGGACGAACATGGTAATTTAGATGCATTCTTTACGAGTATATAACTTTGTACGAACCAATATGGATATTTATATTTGTGAAGATAAACGTTTTAATTAGACATTAAGCATACTATTTATAGTAAATTAAATTAGCAGCGACACATTTGACAAGACACATACAAATTTAAATATAAAGTTATTGTAACTAGTTGGTCTCAGCATTCTAGATTCAGGGTCATATTTTAAAAACTTGTTATTTTAAATCTAGAAATCTCCTCTAATTGACATTTTTACCATCAATGCAATAGAGAATTTCGTATTTTCAGGCGTTGAACAAAAATATGAAATTACACGAATGACGTGTTTCATTGGAATATTTATGTGACTTATGCGGGGTATTTAAATGGCGTTCTAATTTTTGCTGCCTCTAATACAAATTTAGATCGCAGAAGGGTTCATCCCGAACAGACCACGGAGACGCGAATGACACGTCACTTTTGTTTAACAAATAGAATGTAGAATTAAAGAAGCTTTTATGTTTGGTGGTCTAATGATAGAGCAGAAACAACGAAGAGATTCGTAATAAAACTCGCGGAGATAATTATTGAATTTTATCATCATTAGTGGAATATATTTTAACTTTTAGTCATACACATTTCAAAGTATTTATAGCAAGTAATATTTATAATGACAAAAAACTTAATTTCTCCTTGAAATTCAATCAGTCTGCAATTATGTGGTCTCAATACATGCCATGGAATGGAATGTATTGGAAATTATAGTATTGGATCTCTAACAAGTAGTATTTCAATACCATCGAAAACGGTAAATGGTTAGTGATATATTTGCAATCACGTATTGCTAAGGTCTATTACTAATTGCTATTAACCATTTCTTACAATAAGTTATTTTCTAATTATTGCAATTTTTTCAGATGAGGTTATGTATTAATTATATAAATATTTCACATACTTTCATGCATTTTATCTTATTTTTTTGAATGTTAAAATTACGCTTTCCTTTTTTTCGAATTTGGATTTAATAATTTCTTTTTGTAAATTTTAATGATATATCAAATTTTAAATTTTAAATTCCACAGGAACTAATGGAGTTTCGAGTTAATAACAAATATTTATATTAGTATTCAAACATCTAAGCCTTTTATTTCAGTAATGACTAGCAGATATTTGTATAATTTTCACCAACTCTCATTCACCTTACTCAATCTACAGCTTGTAAGCTAAAGTCAATTTTTTAGTTGATCCAAGTGTACTCATTGTTTAATTTTTTTCTTAAAGTACACATGCAGGCACGTTGTATTAGGATTCTTCGTTGGAGAAATTTTTATGGTGTTTTTTTTCTAGAAGGAATTTTAAACCAGCATATTATTGAGTAAGTGTTTTTCACGTAGAAGGACAAACTATATTGGAGTTGACATCCCATTTTCTTAAATCATCAATCACAATTTTTCTGTATTTGCTAACTTACTCTTTTACAAGAACTTTCGTGATCATTACTCATATGGAACAGCATGACCAGTTTTTAAAACTTTGTTCCAAAATTTCTAATGTATATTTTTATTTTAGAGACGAATACATTTTTGAACACTATTAGGTACTGCCAAAAATGTTGTTTATAAACATGAACATAAAAATGGGTAGGAAAATGGGTGAGATATAAAAAAATTAAATATATGTACTTGAGCGCAATAGTTTTGAAAGAATCAGTAAATGTAAACATGCAAAACAAGTGAGATCAAAAGAGTTAATTACAAATTAAATAAAGTAATGTAAAANATATATATATATATATATATATATATATATATATATATATATATATATATATATATTGGCGATACTAACATGACAAATCAATTATGAATTTCCCCACAGAAAGAATAAGAGAAAAATATTATACCGATGATTTTAAGAATAATAACACTCGATACTAAATAATACGTTCCATCACAGTACAATACATTTCATCACTCTATTCTAGCACGTCAAGCCCTACCGAAATGCTTTGCGCCATTGCTCTTCCATTTAATCGACTGATCCCTCTTTAATAGAAGCGAAAGTTTCATTTTCCCTTTAATGAGCTTCTCCTTATATTACCCTTCCCTACCGCCAACGATCGCATCGCACCTTTTAATCAGACGCATCCTTTAGCTGCTCACAACGTGACCTCACTCCCTCACTCTTAATCACCCATCCTCTTTCACATATTGCGAGCGACGAAGATTTTTCACATGTTGTCTCACACGTCACACACCTTTTCCCAATCTCCCTTGAAATACATTTGCTGCCTGATGAAAGGTCTCCGGTACTATTGCATGTGAATGTTGCAATTGACAATTGTTCTTGTTGACAATAAATATTCCTCATCACTATTCATCCATTTTAGTTCTTTTTTATTGATCCAGAGTATTGGTGAAATTTTGAGCCGTAACTTCAGATTAACGCGTACAACTTTAGGCGTCTTCAACCACCTCATTTCGAATAGTTCTCATTTGTATTCCTTTGATTTATAAAGAAAATTCGGAGATGTTCATCTTTAAATTATGATACTTATGAATTTTATCACTTACGGCACCTTTTTGGGATGATAAATATATTTACATTGCGTTTTATTTCTTTTGACGTAAGTGATAATGTTACTAACGAATGACCATTCGTCGTAAACACAGAAGGGATATAGGGGGGACTCGTGTGTTTCAACGAGCATGAAGATTAAGGATGAAGTATGATTCTTTGTAAAACACGCTTCAGATTCACAAATGCACATTTATTACAATTGAACAACATATATACATATACTTTCCTAAATTTACAAAAGCAGAATTACAAGATTGATCCTGGATTGACAAAATTGATGTTAGTTGTTGTGAGCAACTAACACTCTGAGAACAACTTTTTCTACTGAGTTTGAATATATTTGAACATAAACAATTGTTTGTAATATCCCCTTCAATACCCCTTTTCCCAATTTAAACAGAATTACGATATGATAGTAGACAAGAGTATAGTGCGATCGTAGCTGATCTGCACAAAAACAAAAAGCCCATTGAACTCAAGTTTTTAAGAACATCCCCCCCCCATCATCTACGAAAGATACATTTATAAAGTTACCTGCTGTTTAATTGANCCCCCCGTCATCTACGAAAGATACATTTATAAAGTTACCTGCTGTTTAATTGAAATATGTTATTAAAAACCATGGAAAAAATGCAGGATTTTAAATACATCGGAACAAGTTCTCGATGTGGTCCCCCCTTACGAGGAATAATACTTATTTGTTGGAATAGCTTCCTTGTAGTAATCTTGCTCCGGCTGCCTTCAGAAGTCTTGGCTGAGGTCTTCCGTCGGAGTGGTTGAGTTTTCTCCAGTTCGGCCTTGTGGCTGATAAGCAAGTGGCTGAAACTAGAGATTATTATGAACGAATATGTTCAATGTTGCTTTGCTGCGAGCGCTGCACCATACTTTGGATGGTACAGCAGTTGAGTGATTTCTCATAGGAAATCAATTTTCAAAAAGTTCATCATGAACACATTAATAAGTTGACTGATGAGTATAAAACATTATACGCAGCGAAATGTCTAGACGTCGCACAACATGGCGACGTGTCCCCAGAGTATCATCACGTGGTGATCCCCGAAGTAGAAGTACTGAGTCGTGGAACGATACAACGCGGCACATACTAGCCGTGTCATGCCGATGTGTGGGTCTGGATAGCGCCGTACAACGCGGCGCATGAGTATTGGATGAGTACTGGATACCGCACGACGCGGCGACTGGATAAAGCGCACTGGATACAAGCTAATGTGGCTTGAGCAGTGCTCTTTATATAACCGGTGCACGGAACGTACATAGTGGGTAAGTTCAAGATTCGAATGTCATGGAACTTGAAGTTGACATATAGATTGTAGCTTCCACCGGATGCAAGGAACATGCACGTTGAATGCGTGCATCGATACAACTTGCAGTTGACACGGAGAACATAGCTACTTGCGAGCGCAAGGAACTTGCACGTTGAATGCATAAATCGATACAACGTGCATGGAACTTGAAATAGACATGGAGTTCATAACTACCAAAGAACATCTATATGAACATAGAAGAATTATACACATGGAATAAATAAATATTGCGATTCTCATGGAGCACAAATAAAAATAAAGTACGTGTTGAATGAGAATCTAGAAATGAACACTTTACGAACGTTTGGTTCGTAACAGATAACTTTATTTATTTATCCTATTTTTTTGAGGTCTTATAACCCACCTTCTCAATATTATTACCAGTGTTTTTGGTCTTTGTCTAATTTACAAATATGGATTTCTATTACATTAGTACGTATGGAGTTTTCTCTATATTTTTTATAAATTTTTGTATGGAGTTTTCCCTCTTTTTCCCTCCGATTTGTATGGAGTTTTCCCTATATTTTTTATAAATTTTTCTAACATCGCCCAAATTTCTAGTTGACGTTTCGTAACTAATAATTTTTCCAAAATATTAATTTTCTTCTTAATATTTATCTTTAAAGATTAAAATATTAATCCTTAAATTTCGTAAAATAATTATTGCTGGATTGCATTTGTTCACTATTCTTCCAAAAATATTTAAAAATATTTCAGATTTGTTTTGTGCTGTTTCCCGTGTAAACGTTTATGGCGTCGTGAGTTAGCACTGAATCGTGGATTTCATATTTGACATTTAGCAAAAAATCTTTTTTTGTTTTAAGAATTTGTATGTAAATATTTTCGTAGTTGCTAATTAGTGATAATGTTTTGTATACAATAATTTCTCCGAGTTTACAGAGCAATATTTAACCAAACATTTCAGTCCTCATTGCCCACAAAAATCTCTTATATCGTGATGCAATATAACAACGTGAACAATATTGATTGCGGTGAATTTGGTATATTAACGATATTAAATTTATAACCATTTGACTCATTTGAAACATTAGATCATGAAATTCTAACAGTTAGATATAAGAGTTTAGATCAGGGCAGTCTATATAGGCCAATAGAGAGCATGTAGCACCGAGGAAGTGGTAGGCCCAACAGCTGAACCACACGAAAAGCGCATCGCTGTGACACAGTGGTATAGTCCCGCGATATGTCCGAAGAAGTGTGTTGCTCTGAAAACAAATCCTCTTCATCTTTTAACTCTGAAAGGGAATATTTCTATATTTTTGCTGTTTGAGTAGGTTGTGCCAAATGATTGGTGTGTCAAAAAATATTAAACCACATTAAGAAGTTTAATGTACGTGGCATTATAATGCTAAAAATACGGAGTACGAGAAGTTCAAAAATAAAGAACGCAAATCAAAGATACTTGACATGAAAATTAATTTACACTTTTGTTCATAATTATGTCATTAGTGATGAATTATCAGAAAAATAAATGTATATTTCAAGGCAGTAATCAAGTTGTAACGAGTCGCCAAGCAAGTGAGAGAAATGTGAGAGCATGGATAAATATTTCTTCACACTTTAGTGTAGAAAACAATGGTGTTCTCACTTCAAACTTACGTTATTACTGATTAATACTGGAAAATGTTTTGGGGAATGGACATTTTTGCTCATATTGATTCCTTCGCTCAAGAAGTTGTGTAAAACTAGACTTACATTGTCGTTTAATAATTTAAAATGTGTTGTGAGACTACGTTGCGCTTAATCTTATACATCAAACATTCAATACTAGTAAGAGAAAAAGCGAAGAAATATAGAAAATGCAAAAAGAATATAAGGTACTCTATTTTTCTAATAAGCTTTTTTGATATTTTGATTCTCAAACTGTAATTGCCAAATATATATATTTTTATGTTATAAGAAATTCTTATAAATTCTTCGTGATTTTAAGTTGTTTGACTATTATTTTCAGTTTTTTAAATTATTGTAGAATCAAAGTTATTTTTATAGGAAGGATATAGTGTAAAATATCAATTAGTTTCATTCACTCCAATACAACTAACGTATGTCTATATCCTTATTCACAACAAATACGTGGGATTCATCCCTCTGTGTGACGTCATACCATATTTATTCGAGCAGCGCTCTCGAGCTCTGAACATCGAGACAGAGCAAACTATTTAGCTTCTGTAGAGTGCTAGAGTGAACGGCCATGGCTTAGATTTTTCAAGTGACTGCAATCGAACTTGAGTATGTACTGAGAGATCATACCCTCTACATAAATAAATAAACTTTATTGTAGAAAAGGCAGTTACAAACTGCGTATTACCACGTGGAGAACAAAAAGAAATTTACTCACCGTAAGCAAGTAAGGGACCATCCGATCAATACCGATCTAGAGCCCTAAGGCAGAATCTAGATCCCTAACATTTCAACACACATCTAACATTAAAAATAGTTCGGTACGTGTTTTAATATTAACATAATACCAACAAATTTGTGTAAGTAATTCCACAAGTACATATTATTATCAAATTATACATTATTAAGAAAGTATTGATGATAAATTACAGCTTACTAATTAAATAACACTGAATGCGAGATTTATTATTTCAATAGATGCTGCCCCTAGGAAAGAGTTTAGCGAGTCAATGAAAAATCCGCCTCTACCCGAAAGAAAACCGGAGATAAACCCGGCCAGGATAGTGATACGTGTCTCGGAGAACTTTCCGGAGAGTATTGTTATTTTCTCTCACAACTTCCGAGAATCTACTCGATACGGAGTGTTTGTAACGTCAACAGTCAGGTGAAAATTTCGACGGACCGGGAATCGAACCCGGGACCTCCTACTCTGGTCGCAGGTGTGCTATCCACTGCACCACCCGCCTCGAGTCCCAGGTCCGTACGCAATTTCCACCTGGCCTGATCCGGTGAACCTGGGTCACATCCGCGTACAGGGTCACAGGCGGCTCCAATGCTGGCAGCTCCGGGCTTAAGAGCCGATAAAATGAACAATTCACTGAATTGAAAAAGTCATATTAATCATATAAATAATAAAAATAAATCTCTTTTCGCGTTTGGAGAAGTGTAGGAAACTGCTTGTCAACTTCGAAAAAATGAATATTTAACCCATTTTCATTATCATATGATTATTTTAATATCGTATACCGAATCCATAAAATGGTCATGACTCATAAGTAATGAAGCCGGTGTTAGCTCTCATTTGCGTAACATATATTTGCCGCAAACCAGATTACCCAGATTTGTTATTACCTGTTATATTCTCTCACGTTACCACTCGTGAAGCACTGGAATTATATATTATACAATATAGTCCACTGAAATGTAATATCAGGGTCAGATGGCGAAGCGATTGTAAAGGGAAACTAGTCAAATCCTTTATTCACAAAAATCAAATACAAAACGATGTATCATAAAATACTATTATTTACAGGAAGAACCTATAATATTATTTCATCATGAATTCTGACTGTTAAAAAAATGACAATGCATTAAATTTACCTCTTTACACTGCATGTATTTTTTATTTTCATACAGCTTATTGTTGAATTATTTGATTTTGTTTCTGAATAATTACAGTATACAAATTATATTTGCAAAATTTTACAAGCTGAAATATTTTCACGTGTAAAATCTTCGGCAGTCTTTTTCCTATTTGATACATACAATTTAGCATACTACTTACGAAATAGTTGAATTTTTATTGGAAGCAAATAAGTCGTAGGTGCGTAATACGTAAATCTTGAAGCCACGTATTCATGCATTCACTTCGCGAGTTATTATTTCTTCTTCTGGGAATAATCACTTTCCCCAGTTTTGTTCCCTCATGTAACATCAGGACCAGTGCCGAATATAGATTTTAAAAATATTAACACTTTCAAGTACTTGGCTAGTCAGAAATTCCTAAGGCGATTAAGGGCCGGGCCCGTCGCCGCCAAACAAGGAAAAATACCGCAACTAAGACGCCTATTGTGAAGAGATTGAACAGTTCCCATCTACTTCTGAAAACTGAGATGAACGCCCTCAGAGAAGAAAAGCGAGTGTGTATAGAATATTTCAGCGGTTGACAGAAATAATGGTCAGTCGATAAGACGCAGTATTCTTAGAAGTTGGGGGGTGACCAAGCTGATGTAGAGTACTCAGTACAGTCGCGAAGATGTAGTCACGTGACCTCCGCTTCAATATATATTGAAAGGATTGCAGATCCTTAGAGACTTTCAGAGTTGAGACTTCTGCGGAAGTGTATGAAAGTACGCAGGTTATTTGACATGTAACTTGGTCAGTTTTGGTCGTCAGACCACTGACAATTGCTGCGGTATTTCTATTACATTGCTATAGGCGCGAATGACTTAGCTTGGAAGAGTTAGTTATTTCGGGATAGCAACTTGGAGACATTTGAGATTCGAATAATCTGAGTAGTTTTTCCGAGTTAATTCATAAACACCAGTATTTATATCTGTGTGTAATTGTTGCTTTTAGATAGCAATATATTTGTAATAACAAATTCAAACTTGTATTTATGATTTGCGAGTTTGTCTACGTTTGTAAATATTCAGATCTGTATTTAATTTGAATTAAATATTTACTTGTTATTACACGAGTGTTTGATTGCTTGGGGAAACCAAGCTGGTGGCAGCGAACTCTACCATAATGGTTGTGGTTTATGGTTGAATCCCGCTTTTACCCAAAAAAGTTTACGCACATCGCATAAGGGCTTGCGGTGTGTTGTAACACCTCAGTTCTTCATCCAGAAGTTGATACGTTTACTGCACTGTCCAAATATTATTACTTTTTTGCCATCAAATATAATTTTTTTCTATCTAAAATTCCTTTTCTTTCCCTTTTTTTCGGTTTCTTCCAGTTTTACTTAATCGCGTCACTATTTCCATCACGAATTCTTTGTATAATGTGTTTTTTCTTTATTTATCAACTGTTTCATAAATTAATATTGTCAACTGTAGTCCAAACCTACGATATTTGTTGTTCAGTGTGCGTGCTACGCATGATAACCAGCATTCAGAAAACCATCACGATAAAAAAATTGCAAAAAGAAAAAAAAAAGATTTCTCCGACTGCTATCTTTGGACAGTAATATCTGTTAAACTATGAACAGAAAGCACTTAGTTGCCAAGTAGAATGTTTTTCACGAAAACACGATAATTTGTTAGAACCTTTTCATATACATGTCTCAATTTTCATACAGTGCGATCATAGTGTCTCATCTCTGCTCACTTTTCGTGGCCTTAGTTGCCCTCTCCATCGACGTGTTATTGTTTCCTCCCCTACAGCCACCCTTGTTGTTGTATGCTTTCCCCTCACTACTACATCCCACGCGACAAGCGCCATCACAGCGTCGCCACCGCTACTGTTAATATTATTCGGTTTACAGCCCCGAGACAGGTTAGAACGGAGTACCACCGTGTACACGTGGGAAGAATAATGATGAGCTGTATTGAAACCCCGAGGGGACATCCTGTTGCTTTCCGAAGGGATAAGAGACGACGAAAACAGCCATGCATTACCCGGGATTCGAGCCCAGTACCGTAAGGTGAAACATTTACTTTAACACTACGCCACCAATTTGTTTGTGCATTTTCTGATTAGACTTGATATATGTCGGACCCAGTATTAGTTATATGGCAATTTATATTTCCCTCGCTGGTAACATTCACTATCCCTCCAATATCTACCAACGAGACATATTACCCCTTTTAATTTTAATATTTTTAGTAGACAAGTGAAAAATGATACATTTTCCAAAGATAATGTACATACAAAAATTGAAGGTTGTCCGATGGGAAGAAGAAAACCCACCGAGTCTACAACCCTAGTGTATCACTTTCCTACTTCAACATTGTTTTACCATTATTATTGATTTGCCTTGTAGTCCAGCTCACTTAGCGGAAGAAATGTGAGAACCTCCGAAGTTTGGTAGGTTGTATCAAAATGAAACTTTTTTTAATTGACTTTGAGACCCCCAGTACTCATTTGAAATAAATATTCTAATTGTGATAGTTTTATGAGTTTCCACAGACAATATAAAACGTTTCATGTCAAAACATTGGGAATTTCAAATTTCGAAGATTAAATCACCGGGGAACTGCACAATTATCACTTACATATAACGTAAAGAACTGTCACACAACTGACACTCCTCATTTTTCGTCCGCAAGTAATTAATGAAAGACTATGTCTATTCTGACGTATTAGTGACCATCCTTCTCGAAGAATTTAATTTATGGACACCCGTAGAAACATTTTTTTTGTAAAAGGTCATGAAATAATTTTTCTTTAGAATAAACAGCTCAAGAAAGCTTCGTGGACACATGGTTTATCTGCACCATTGTCAGGTTGTATCCGTATATCCGTATCAGGGTTTCTTTGCTAAACGACAATTGTTCAAGTGTTTATTAGAATTATTTTAGGTTTAAATTTTTATGTCTATGGAATTATTGCTAAGTTTTGACTCAAAATGAGCTGAACTTAAAGTTAGTCCTTCAGGATTGAAATGGAGCAGAATAGAATAAAATTTAAATGTTATCTGACACTCGCGTGAGTCATTGTGTTGCGAACAATAGTATTCTCTAACGGTTGATTTTATCATCCATATAACTAGTGTAATGTTGTTGATGTTGAGGCGATATTAATTTTTTAAATCTTTGATCACACAACTTAGATATTTCGGTAGCCCTTGCATATTTTACAGTTCAATTTCTCCATCTATTTCATCATTCTAGATTTAGTCATTTCTTTTTCACGTTATAATAATTGAGATATAATAGGAGAAGAAAATGCTTTGATGAAGTCATTATCCAAAATACCTCCAATTTCAGGATTATTGCTTTATGTATTGTAGATCTTCATTGTAATATTTATACCATGATCGTAATGCTCATTGTAATGTTAAAAACTCGATTCATACATGTTATTTATGTTAGAGTGAAATATTGAATATTTTATTGTTTTAATTCAGAAATTATTATGGAAACATGTGGTGGCCGACTATTGCTTCTCGTTCATGCCATTCAATATCCCTTAGCCCTTTTGCCTGCGACCGCACCCCGAAAGCACCCTTGGGTCTTGGGACCAATGTGAGTTGTGACACTGTTAGTTGCAAGGAAGTTCCAGAGCGGAGCAATACGTAGCTCTTTTTACATTCATGTTGCTTTTTAACAAATAAATTAATATTCTCTGAAATTGTTTATTTATCACCATATAAATAATTAACTATCAAATACGAAAAATACATTTTAAATGTGCAGTTATATTTATGAACAATTCCCAAAATATATAATCCGTATCACAGTCAAGGAAAACAATCCGCCAAATTTAAGCAAACTTGTTATCAAATCCGCTACTACGGCTTTAGGAGAGAGAAAAAACTGGAGACATTTTGATTATACAATGGGTTTTTCTTTTGTCACAACAAATTATTTCCATATTTTCAACAAATATCATTGTCACGTACACGATATAGTACTTTACGGTTGAGCAAATTCTTTTCTTTCGAACTTTCTTGGGTATCAACTCTTTAACTTTGGACTAAATACTAGGGAAGAAAAGGATAAATAATTTAATGCCAGGTAAAAATGGAAACGGACTGGGAATCGAACCCGGATTATCCTGCTGTGACCGCAGGGGAGCTATCCAGTGCACTTGACGTTTCGACTGTCCATGATGAGGTACAATCAGAGCAAGTCAGGAAGATGCGTTGTATGGACTGATTAGAGATGGTTAGTGAACAGAACAACATCTCTGCGGCCAGAGCAGAAGGTTCAGGAATTGAATCAGGAATCATTTTCATCAGTCTGTTGATGATGGAACCTTTGTTACGGTACATTTTTAATGAATTCCAAAAAAATACCTTGTATTTCGTAATTTCAATGTTCCATCGAACAGCAATGGTAATATAAAGATTTTGTTCTATTTCACTTGAAATGGAGTTACTGAAAATATGATAAAGTTATATCGCTAGTCCAGTATTCCCTCGCTAGATGATATCGTTTTCTTGCTAACGTTTGCGTTGTAACAGCTACATTGAGCGAGAAAATCTCTCTAGTGGACGCACTGTTTACGAGTGACAGTACATCTATCATTAAACATGTTGCTTTTCATTTTTACATGTTAACTGCAGCTAAAAACAATCGTAAAACGTGTTGTTTCGCGACTAGACGTTCGGTTATTGGAAAGCTGTATATTTCAGCTATATAACTGTTATCCGCGAAAGAGTGATTTCGAGGACTGAAACCGGAAACATTATTGTACTGTTATCGTGTATATCTACTTTTCATATTGTTGGAAACTATCTTTTTCATGATAAGAAACTAAAATTTTGTACTGTTCCGTATTGAAAGAACCACAAACGCAAGTACATAATGAAACTAACCGATCCTAGTTTCTATACGGTCAATCGCTCGATATTACATTAGTGTAGTCAGAAAAAGGTTTACATTTAAAAAATCCTCGTTGATGTCTCATTTCATTTACAATATATAGAGTAAATTAATAAAAACAGCGTAATTTATACTTCTAAAATAAGAATTGGAAAAATTACTACCATTTAAGCCAATTACATACAATGAAAAAACAAAATCTCAAGTTCCTATTTCTAATATTCTTTTTCTGCTCTGGTGTATGAGTGAGTCAGTAAATAAGTCACTTAGAACAACAACACTTGCGGCTTCCAGCAATAACGAGGTAAATGCACTAAATCTTTTTTTGAGTTACGGTCGTTTAAAGTTTCCAAAATGTTTTTTTTGTTATAACATTGTCATTTAACTTCGATATAATGATATAATCTAGATAGGGAACAATGAATTCTAACGGTCAATAATATAATTTTATTGTATTTTCAGTAATTTCATTTTTGATTGTTATACTTCATAGCAAAATTGAAAAACTTTATTTTTTTTTAGATTTGTATGTAAAAGCAATGTTTTTACCATGAAAGATGAACAAATAATTACCTGATTACCTCGACTCATCAAGTTTTTATTACTGTACCTTTTTTTTTTTGTAATTCTTGAATCTGTACTCATACATATGTAAGTAACTTGCTCTTTTTTAGAAAATTCATATTGGAGTTACCTGTTTCTACCTATTCAACGTATACTTAACTGGTTATTAATCTTTTTACGGTTTATATGTGAATTTTCACCACTCGATACGAGAAGAATATACATTTTTATATCATTTAGATTAATACAATTGACACTTAGCCATTTGTAACAGATTATCTGGCTTCCTTTTAAAGTGCAGTACCTGGTTATTCCTGGGAGCTACAGAATATTGAGATGCATGCTCGTACATACTTGATTTTATAAGTGCCACCCTTGCTTCATACGAAACAGTCTCGTTCACGAACACAATACTCGCAATAGTAGTAATATTCATCGCCCTAGAGTGTCAACCACTCTTTGCCGAAAACGACCTTATCATTCGGGAATCGTCCTATATAATTCCCTGCCCAAGAATATAAAAGATATTATGAATTTAAATCTCTTCAAATCCATGGTTAAAAGCTACCTCCTGCACCACTGCTTCTACAATGTAAAATAATTTATTGATTTTAATAAAAGTTAAATCCGTCTTGTACTTTATCACGCCATTGCTGTAGTACTTTTTAAATAACTTGTATCAATGTTAAAAAACAAACTATTTTCTTGCATGATTGTTTTGTCTTATGACTCATATTAATTTAGTTTTATGTGTACTCAACTTTGGCACGGTTGTGTACATAAATTCTGCCCCATCCTGGCCCGGGTTTTTCTCCGTTTTTCCTTCGGGTAGAGGCGGATTTCTTATGCAGGTTTTCTAGGCTTTGTCTAGGGGCATGTTTATTGTAACAATTAATCGTGAATTTAATGTTATTTCAATTCTTATGATTTTTAAACACTATACTCATATTAAACCGATAGTTCGATAATAATTTGTACATGTAAATTTTTTGCGTTTAATTACAAACATATTGACATTCTATTAGCATTATAACTCGTAGCTATCTTTTCATCTTATCTAGGAATTTTTGCTGAAATTTTTGAATCAGCCTCTGCCTTAGGGCCCTTGATGGGAATTGATGGGATGGTCCCTTGCTTGCTTCCGGAGAGTAAATTAGTTTATTGTCCTCCACGTGGTCATACGCAGTTTGTACTGTTTTTTGACAATAAATTTATATTTATTTATATTTAAATTTATATTTAATGTATTACTTACGTCTTTCATTCAACGATTGGGTGACATTACATTTATAATACCGCCCATACCATTCGTGTTTTCTTTCTGTTAGCAGGAAAAGGAGGTAATATAAGATTTTTCTTTCCCTTCTTCTTTGTCCAAGCACGATTCCTTCGCAATGGCTTCTGGACACCTACGAGTCGATCCAATGGCTAGTGCACGTTTATCTCAATGATTTTATTTTGCCGGAGGTTAGCCACACGTGTTCGGATTCCGAATCAGGATTTCGAATCAGACAAATCGAATGCGTCCGAAGCAAATGCTGATAGGTGGATGCGTATGTCTCCCATGTTACGATCTGGATCTGAAAATATTCAGGACTTACACAACAAATCACGTTTGTAGTTTGAAATTTCGATTCGGAAAGGAGAAACAGTATCAGTCATTCCCACCGCAACGCTTTGTGTGTGTTTCAAATGGGACTAGCACACATCTGAAAATTTTCGTTTGGGTAAAATCTTTCCGAGCAATTTACTGCTCTGCTAAAAAAGAAACACTACGAAACTATTGAATTTAGTGTAAAAAAAGGATTACAATAAAATTGGACTAATTTCATTTATTTTTTTAAATTTTTCTATAACTTCAAATAATTTAAACTTTTGGAAGAGAAATAACATTGCATTATAGTAATCAAAGCAATATAAACATTTGTATAGAGACATGTTTTCTATATTTTACTGCACGAAAATTGCATATAAAACAAAAGAACTGTAAAAGGACAATGTCACGTGGGTGAACATCGTAAATGGATACATGGATATATAATAATTTTTTTAAATTAATGAACCTCCTTTAATTTCAAATATGTAAAAAGTAAGAGGGCTATAATCTTTCTTACTTGATTGCTGTGCGCGTTAGATGTAATTTATTAATTAATATTAATTAAATTGTTCAACTTGACCTTGTTCAAGGCTTTTTTGTGTTTTTAATTAATTGCAGTCTTTATTTGTTAAAATGTTTTGTTTTTTTGGAATGCAATTATTACCGTCCTGCTGGTTCGATTCGGAATTTTGACAAGTCGGTCGAGACGAAATGCTCCATTTGGTTTCCTGATTAGGATTCTGAATCAGGGCCGTACGTGTGTGGCTGGCCTAATTCACCTTGTTAATCACGTCTCTCTCCTTTGCTACCTCAGAATTCGATTCACGAAATCAATGTTGGAACTTGGAAGTTGGTCTTTACCTCTTCATCAGGAAGTAGTATGGAAAGAGGTAGGATGTGACGCGGGTTACATTTTCATGGGTTTGAAGATGTTTAAACATTTAAGCGGTTACTTACATGTAGTAAAGGTGCCGTAGTATTGCGAACAATAAGTAATATTGGTGAATACTTGAACTGTCCTAATACGGATAATGAATAAATTATATCTATAGAGTTTAATGTATCACATTACTATCTTCTGCAAAAACCAGGTACCACATACCACGTATATCAATATTGAGAGAACAGAAAGTTTTAACTTTGAACGCGTTAAATTCTGTAATATGAATTTGTTTATTACGACAAGGGATATTGATCTTTAACTATCCGATTTTTATTTAGCGTGAAAGTTGAAATATTAGCAGTAGGAGTAAGTTGAGAAACCAATTCAATAAGCCATGTACATTAATAAAGAAAATTGAATTACATCCATTTAAACAGTGATCGATGTACCTAATACCTAAACTATGACGTTCTCTTATGGTATTATATGTCAGAGCAACTAGACTGTAATGAAGCACGCGCAGTGTGTTCGCCTCGTTCACTTATATCCATATGGTGATGTGCCTTAGGTATTCCGGGGTTTAGGTCTGGGTGGAAATGGTGTTCAGTGGTGTAGTGCTTAACACCCGTGCGATTATGCAGGAGTCCCGGGTTCGATTCCCGGCTCGTCGCCATTTTCACCTGACCGAAAATATCTGTGTAGGGTACATAGAAGATATATATGCATAGACTATAATACCCTACCGATATCCAGCACCGTTAAAGTTTTATGTCCTTATTTATTAAAAAATTTATTTCAAAATTTTGACCGATTTATTTTTACATTATTATGGGCTTATGTGGAGGAACTTGCAGGGACAGATGTTTTTCATTATATCCGAAAATCTATTCACATATCTAATGTAATGGGAAAACAGCAAATAAAAATATGAACATAATAGTGTTACAATTTTGTTAATTTACGCAGCATTAGTCAACAAATACTGAGAAAAAAATTGGTCTACTTGAAAAGTCAGCTGTACCAGTGACGGCAAATAAAATGACTTTTGTCAAGCAGTCAGTTAAACGAATGTTTTAAATTCACAAGATAATTGTTCTCGCCCAACAGAAAAATTTATTTACAGTAAAAAAAGCGAATTATAAATTAATTCGAATTTTTTTGATGAACATTTCCGTGTCTCTTGATTAGTTGACAACTTGACTTCAGTTGTCATGGATATAATACCTTAGAGCGGAGACATGTTTGCTCTGTGTTTTTCCCCGCTATTATTTAACGTCTAAGCCATACCCATCGTGGCCTCGCACGGTTCTCATATTTTTTCCTTTCCCGACCGTTTTTCAGTCAACTTTTTGTATCTCTCGGCCGCATACGACCAAATTTTCCCGCTAAGAACAATATGTTTTTTGCTGAAACAACGGGATATTTTACAAACCTCTAACGATAGGTCAAGGAATTTCCTTCCAGAGCATTTGGAGTGAAACTCAACGTTTTCATATTAGTGAACTTTAGTAGAACTCTCTTGTTTGGCGATCCAGTTCTTTTTTTCTCCGCGTGTCTCATTTTTAACATGGACACACAATAAAATGAGTTCCAAAATACTGAGAAATCAAGAAATATAAAAATTAGTAAATATCTGCATAAAGGGGAAATACACGAGAATATGTGAGTAAATTCATTTATTCTCCACGTGGTTTATAACTGCTTGTTTGACAATAAATTTTAATTATTTATCTGAGTACAAGTATGTATGTGTTCTGTTGTCATATTTTAATCTTCGATATTTACTCTGGCAAATTTAGTGTTTTATTTTGTACAGAATAATCCACTTCATTTAGATTTTGTCAATTTTGATTAGGCTTGAATCAAGGAGGTTTCATTAAAACTAATATAGTTCAACGTCAAGTTCTAACATGCTGAACGAGGTGTTGGTTGTAACTATCCTCTAAGAAAGGATTTTAGGATATTTAAATTTTAGTGTAAAATTGAGCAAAATCCATATTATCGAATGTTTACTATTTTTACTATATCGCACGTAGTAATAGCGATATAATATCAGTTTTCAAATTTTTAAAAAGTAAGTTTAAGTACCTAGAGACAGGTCTTTAGGTTTTTACGATATATTATTTTTAACGAGTGTTCGCTGGCAAATATGACTTTATACTACTACAATTAACGATCATTATATAATCTAATTAAATAAATAATGAAAGACTTACGACCTTTTATGGACGAATAAAATAATTTTTGTGAAAAGAGCTCACAATGTTTTGAATTCGATTCAGGTGATCAAATAATAACAAATTATAACAAGAAACAACAACAAAACAATAGAACATGATATTATAGATAAATATACACAACAAAATATGTCTTAAAAAATCCGAAACTAAACAAACATGATATAATATTGTATTGTATATACCAGGTGGCTTTTCAGTGTCTGTGAGAAAATTCAATCTGAAACACACCCATTCGTCAATTTTTAATGTAATATGCGTCAGAACCGCGTTTTCTTATTCCTCTGGAACCAGAAAATTTATTATTTCAAAGAACTACTCATGATTACGTTTTAGATAAGACGTGGAACTGATTTCGTCTCGTAGAAGAATATTTCCTTTCGATGGAACTTCATTGCTTATTTTCCATCCGATGGAACTTCAAAAAAGCTGGGAAAAATAATGGTGGTGTTGCTGTGGAATGTCTTAGAATGCTCTTTTCGGTCTCTGTGGTAACTAAGAACTAAGGCAGTAAGGGAACAAAGTATTTATTAGCTCGAATTGCACGAATCATGCAGTGAAAAATTCAAGTACTGAGATGGGTGCTACGGGTTTGGTGGATTGCTTCAAATACCAGTTAGATGAGACGAAAAAAGATGATTCACACGTCAATCACGTCGGTGCAGCGGGTATTTGACTCAAGTATAGAAATATACAAATATAGTACAATACAAATTACAGATAAGTTACAATTCAGGAATCCAAAGGTTTGTAAGGAAATATTTAAACACTCTTTTTTTATGATCGATGAATTTTAAGAAATTACGGATTGAAATAAAAAGAGTGTTGCTATTTTAAATATTTAAAAATTAAATAATGTTTGGCCCAGATAACTGGTGTTAATTCTCTTCGCAGTCATCTAAAAAAAATGGTCCGAAAGTAACATTTGCCATAGGTTAAATAACCAGATTCTTTTTATGCTTAGCGCGCTTGCTCTAACCGTTGGTTTTCCATGTTTCCCAACGGTGCTCAATGAACGAAACAGTGACTTAAGTAATAAAACAATAGCTGAGATTAAAAATTAAAATTAATATTTAAAAAATAGCCGTGATAGTAAAAATATTTCCTATTATTAACACTTAGTAATCTCTCTTTCCGCTACTAATATCATTTACCTACTAAATAATCGAAATATTTTAATACCTCTAATTTTATTTACCGTTTCAGCTCACTGAGAGTGAATACTAGGATATAGTATGCACAGCCCACGGTACATTTTAGGGCCTCTGTAAGGCGCACGGGTATAAAGCCCCGCCATATATATTGTATATATTATTATTTTTTAAATAAAGTCTTTTTTGAATTGAAAAATAAATTTCACTTGTGCATAAAATTATGTTTCAGTAACAAAATTGAAAATTTGACATAAAACAATGAAATTAAAAAGCTGAGTTAAAATGTATGGTTTTGTAAAATAGTCTATATGTAAACATGAGTAATGTTTGTATTTAAGTGTAAGAGAATCAAATTTATAAGTGAAACATATTATTTTGAAGCAGTTGAAGTTTTTATTAGAAGTCTGAACTAAGTTTTTTCATGTTAAACAATAGTAGATATTTGTTTTTTTACATGTTCTAGTTTGCGTCTGATCACAATTACTGGTAAAACGAAGTCAGTTAACTTCCAGACGTAATATGTTTTTATAGTGTATTTTTTAAATAAATTCATTTATTCAGGTAGATCTTGAAAACATACTAAAAACGAATGATAATGACATACTGTGGCATGGGATAATGGATGTTGGATGCCTTGATGGAGCTAGAAGCCTATTTTCAGAATAACAGAAACACTCTATATCGTAGCAGCATTTGCATATTAGAAACGATTACTCAGTAAATCCTATATAATTAAGCGTGAAATAATTGTATATATGTATCTACAATATTTCTTAAAAATAGATCTAATGTGTTTTTTATGAACTCTCAGAGTAGATGTATTTGAGGATGATAAAACAATCAAACATGGTCTCATTTGGGAATACGACTGTCAAGTATCATGTTTGGATCACGAGATTTATCTGATTCCTTACAAATGTGAAAATTTTATATTTATCGTCATAAAAGTGCTTGAATTAAAAAAATAGGTTGTTTTCTGAAAATAACCAACAACAAAAAATGTTTCTGAGGATTGTAAATTAATTGGGGCGATATGGAATCATGTCATTAAATAATTTTCGTCTTCATAAATTTGGCAAAATTTTATCAAATTTCTTAAACTTCTGGTACTACATTTGAAACATCCGTAAAACGTTGAAAATGTTTATTTATTTTTCAGAAATCAAGGAATCGCGAATTATTTCCAGGTTTCTTATCAATGTATTTGCGATTACCTCTACGCGTTCGGGTAGCGTCTCTTCATACCAATCGATGTGTGTGTAATATTGTCGTCAACTTTATACATTTTGGAGAAGGACACTAGTTCTTTTGTTCTTCTTTTTTTGGACATTCTCTATAACCGAGAGCGGTGCTCGTTTTTGTAGCGCTTGAAAACGCGAAGGACGAGGAGGAAATGGTCAATTTTATGGCGAGTGCCCATTTTACGGTGTGGTGAAGCTTGTTGCATCGTTTAGTTGGTCCACAACTTCCTTATGACTTCATCATACCTAGTGCTTGTTCGAACGTGTTCTAGTTAACTGTACGTTAGATACGTATGGTAATATACCGAAAATAGTTATTATACTGAAGTGAAGAATTTTTATCAGTTTTGGAGATACGCACAAAGAAGTATAACTTCTCGCGTACTTGCACACCACAAAAATATACTTTCATTACACTAATAAGAAAATTGAAATTCAAAGCTAAAATGTAAATAACACCAGCTATTATTATGACATTAAAATATTAAATGACAAAAATTATTGAGAGTATAGGCCAGGGCCAGGAAACTAGATAGCCGCTTAATGTATGAGGTTTGAAGCTTCAAGTAGTTAACATATAATATTTACCAGACTGCGCTACCAGTCACCCAGTTTGTCCAGCGCTCAATAGATGGCTGCAAGATCGTGTTCACCCTCCTCCTATTGGCTGCTAGAGTTCCTTGTCCGTTACATTACATTGCATTACATTCTGCGTGCAGGCTGTACTGTGCCGTAGGCAACATTCGCACATTTAGTGGATTTTATCTAGTGGAATGCCTCGTAATTTTGTGTGCTGCGTACCGGGGTGCTTTAATACAAGCGGCAACCCGGAAATAACTTTCCTAGGCTTTCCTACCCCACGAGAAAGGTAAGTAATTCTTGTTGTCTTAGCGCCACTACCCACATGGGCAGACGTACTTAGCTCAGTCGCTTTGCTGCGATTATTGTTGCTTATTTATT
>NNCF01125992.1:114919-126278 GCA_002313205.1 Laupala kohalensis | reverse complement strand
TAAAGCAAAACCAACATTCCATTGACAGCTTTCTATATAGCCTTTCTATGACAGCTTTTCTCATGTGACTTGTTTTAACAGTCTCATTTATTTATTAATGATATGAATAGTTGGTGGATATAAATAAATGAGTAACTTATTGCAGGTATACCCCATTTTTGTATACTGGATTGTATATTTCCATTCATATGAGAATGTCCTGTAATCTTATTATGAATAAATAGAATTAAGAGCAAGTATGTATTTTCTATGTGTACATTTCCTGTCAATTGTCCTGTTTTCATTTTCTATTTCATATGTGTAGTAAAATATTTCAGTTATACATCTTGTTAACTATTCACAAATGTTAATTTTTGTAGGGAAAGTATTTTCAGCTAAATTATTGTGAAATTATGAAGCATGAGGTCGAGGGAGTAGAGAGTACAGTACCTGGTGGGGGAAGGGGGAGGGGAATCGGGAACTGCCACGCGCCCTGTGGCCGGTTTTTGAACTTGGTAGTTAACATATAAAAATGTTAGGAGCGCTGAAAGCTGTTAATACTCTGATAGTATGGGAGAGGGGCGTCTGGTTTATAGTCTGTGGTATAGGCCTATGTCAATTGTAACAACTGCCAAATAATTTGTATGTAACCTATTCATAGATGCAAATTTCTTAAAATTAATAATATTTTTAAAAATTCGTAATTATAAGAATGAATGTTTAAGTATAAGATCATAGGTAGATTTAATAGATATATTCATATTTTCCATTATTGACCCTGATAATCATTGACTAAAAGACAGAACAAAAATCAATTTACTTTACTCCGTAAAATCTTTATTATTTTGATTGAAAAGGCAGTGACAAATGTAAAGAATATTCTAAGATTAAGTGACATTCTCTTTTATACTTTTAGCATAAAATATTGATAATGAACTATTTATTTAGTGTATAAAAGTTTATTGTAACTTTCTTATATGAGTGTATTTTTAACATTGCTGTAATAAATGGGAATAAAGATTGAAATACTGTCCAGTATTAATTAATCCAGTAAAGTAATATCATATACTGGATTAATTCGGTTTTAATTCAGTCAGTGGAACTTTATTTGGACATTTATGTCGTATTTTGATATAACAAAACATTTATTAGAAGCCTTTAGTTTTAAAGTACAAAATTCCTTATAAAAACTGTTTATCATTTTATTCATTTAATCCATTAACCGTTTAAAGTATGTCATGGTCTACTCGTAAACCTATCCTAAATATAATTATGTGAGATATCTATATAAAGATACTTCATGTAAAAGTTCTTATAATTTTAATACTTGATTTTATAGCTATGAATTCAAAAATATCTTATTCATAGAAATATCCAATATAATATTTTGGTACCATTAGATTTAATTCTCTTTTACTATTACTAGATTTAAGGAATGTTTGTTTACTTCACGTATATTCCCACGTGGTGAGTTATTATAGATGATATTTCACGCCTGCTCATCTGAATATAACTCATAAAGGAAATAATATGTATGATCTTGTAGCATTGTTAGATTTCTGCAACGTCTCTTGCTGCCAATTTGAAAACAGTCACTCACCAACAATGAACTAACTCACCTGAAGTCTCATATTAAAGACGAAACATAGGGTTCTTTTGTATATTTAGAATCCAAATTGTTTTCACGATATTGTGACATATGTATTTTATTTTATTAATGTTAATCAAAATTTAACTGTCAGCTAAAAAAAACAAAGTTGTTTTCTTTACTAGTAGTATGAGGAATTTCAACACCATAAACGTCGTTCTAATTTTTGTCTCGATTAATTTTGTTTAATTTTGCAAAGACAGTATGATCATTCTCAGACATATTCTAGAGCTAGGATATTGCGAGAAATTTTCGAAGGTTTTCAACTCCCTTCAGAACTCATCTTACTTCCATTATATTCGTAGCGAAGAATCGGTAAAAAATGTTTAACTCATTCATATATCCTGCTCTGGTTTATTTTCGTAAATGATTCCAAATTTCTGCCGAGTTCGCCACGGACCACTTGAGGTGAGCAATCATTTTTTTGATTTTCCTATAAATTAACATTTTAAAAACTCTATTGATAATAGATATCTTAATGTATTACTTACGTCATTTTTTCAGCGATTGGGTGTCCTCCAATTTCTAATCCTACCCATACCATTCTTCGGTATTTTTTCCGTTTGAGAGGTCAAAGAGATAATCAATTCTTGTTTCCCTTCTTCTTTGTCCAAGCACGATTCCTTCGTAATGGCTCGGGAATACCTACGAATCGATCCAATGACAAGTGCACGTTTATCTCAATGATTTTAATTTGGCGGAGGTTAGCCATACATGTTCGGATTTCCAATCAGGAAACCGAATGAGGATTTCGAATCAGACAACCCAAACGCGTCCAAACCCGTGCTAATAGGTGGAAGCGCATGTCACTCATGTTGCGTTCTGGAAGGAAAATATTCAGGACTTACACAACAAATCTCGTTTGTAGTTTGAAATTTAGATTCGAAAATAAGAAATCGAATAGGTCATTCCCACCATCTTTATATTCATTTCAAAAGTACTTCTCGTACAAATAGTAAGGTAGTGTAAGGAATTGGAATATCATTAATTTAGTTCTAGTATTTGTTTCAATTTAATTTTTGAAATTTTGCAAAGACAGTATTATAATTCTCAGAGATACTATCCTTTAGGATATTGCGAGAAATTTTCCACGGTCTTCAACCCCCTTCAGAAGTACTCATCTCACTTCCATTATATTCGTAGCGAAGAATTGGTAATGAAAACCTTTAACTCATTCATGTGTCCTGCTCTGGTTTATTTTCGTCAGCGTTTCGAAATTTCTGCGGAGAGCGCCGCAGACCACTAGCGGAGTGCAAGCGAGAGCAGAAAATAAAATTACAAATGTGTGGTCGCTGTCCGAAGCGCCACGGTGGTGAGGGTGGGAGATAGGGGTTGGGGGTGTAGGTGGGGTGAAAGGCGCGAGAGATCGATATGGGCAGTCGAACGGATTCGTCGGGAGCCTCCGCGAATCCATTTGTCTTGTGGGACCGAACACAAACTCATTGAGGACACAGACACAGCTCTGGTTGCGCTTTAATTAAGATTTTCCAGTCTTTGCCAATATGGCTCTCGGAAGTGCTATTTTATTAACGACGCTTTATGCACGAGACATAGTATCGGAATTCCTTTTTTTCCCCCAAGGCATGCGATTTTTTTTTTCTTCTTCGTATTGTGGTTAACATTGTGGGAGTACAATTGAGTCGAGAAAATTAAACGTTGAAACCTTATGAAACTTTTTAATGCGCTTATTTTAATGATGGATATATGAGATCTTGTTACGGAATTCATATAACATACGAATGAACATTCCACAATATTAATCAGGAGTAATCTTCCATTTAGTCTCTCGTTTTTTTATAGTCAGAAAAACGGGATTTTTTTTTTCGGATGCAGTTGTTCTAGGCGTTACGTACTCGTACCTGTGTCCTTTTACCACGAACATATATTTTATATTCATGTGTTTTATAGATATTTGGGCGCTGGATTTATTTTTATGTACACTTTTATTATGTCTTTTTTATCAGACACTTGCAGAGCATTATACTTACAGTGTAATGCATTATTATTATTATTATTATTATTATTATTAACAGTTAGTACGGGGAGGTATTGTTTGATATAAAAGTATTTATAAAATTTATTTGAGTTTTGGACCGGAAACTAAGATTGTCTTGGAAAAAAAATTTAATGGCAGTAATAGAGATAAGAATACTCAGAATGACTTTCTCAATATATCCTGTGTTTTCACGAAGACATCTCAAAAACGTACGTTTCGCAGCTCAGGATTCGGTTGAATGGATCTTTTACTCCAGAAATATAGTTTTGATCCGGCTTGGGACAATAGCGTTTTAGCTCGAAATTTTCATTATTTATTTATTATATAGCGAGATATTTAAGTCATGTAGAAATAATTTTTTCACAAAACATGAGTGCAAAAATAGTTATTATATGATACATTTACTAAAAGGGAAATAAATGTATTATGACCTATAAATTGAAGCTAAGTTTGGAAGAAATGCAATCAAGGTAACTTACGCCCAACCAGTTTCGTAAAGATCGGATATGTTCCACAGGAACTGCGGGTGAGTTATTCTCAATGCCAATATCATTAAAAAACAGTGAAACGTCTCCATCAGAGTAGACAATGTTTTTCTGGGTCAGTAGTTATCATGGTTGATCTATGATAACCCTCACCAGCTTTCTCAGAACATATTCGCAACATGGAGAGTTTTAATACAGAGCATTACCTTCAAAACTGCAGATAGAAAGTCTCAGTGGATTTTTACTGACATTTTGTGTTAATTATTCGTGTTCGTGTTGTATTTCCCATATTGCAATGTGGTTATCACGTTTTTCTCATATTTCCAACTATCTGGGTTCGTTAGAAGTTTTGAATGTTTACACCTTTGTTTAGTTAAAATCAATCTCCAACTAATTATTAATATCTTCTTTCACTTAAGCCTTTTCCCACTTAATGTGGAGTCGGCGAATGGGGATGGATATATGATGCTTCGTTTCTTTGGATTTGGCTGGGGAATACTCATGGTGCCGGATGCCCTTCCTGACGCACCTCCCCTGAAGCGGTGATTATGAAATGAAATGGGTATGATGATGATTATGAGTGAATGTTGTGGTGGAATGATAGGATCTAATTATTAATATATTAGATAAAATTAAAAATTTATCCTAACTTAGTTTTCAGTCTAGGGAAAATTAAAACACGTTTTTCTGTCTTTGAACGTGTTATATTTAAGAGAACTTTTAAATATTTAAGTTTTGACTTTTATGTCAATTGTTGGTTTACGTAAAGGTTGTAAGTAATGAAAGTTTCTCGATTGTACAAATTTAGATTTTGATCTAATACACGCGAGGAAACAGTTACATAAATTAAATATAAGTTTTAAGTCAATATAGTTTCCTGCGCTGCAATCGAACCTGAGTCCCTACTATGTTTTAACTGCTATCAGGACATCGCAAGTCTTTTTTCTTTACTTAGTCACTAGTTTGTTTAGATCATACGTTTTACCTCTGTTTAGTCACTAGACGAAGTACACTGTTTATTCACGCACAGAAGTGGTGAAAGAAGTAATTTCGGTCATGAAAACCGGTCAAGTAAAAACTATACAATTATTTCGGCGATATATTTGTCTTACCTCTTTAGTGCTGTGACAGCAGTCTACATGATGGTAGTGGCACTCGTCTGTCTATATGTAATTAGGGGTAAGTTGGAGGCTTCTGAATGCCAACAGATTGTGTAAGTCTACGAATACACGCGTCAGTTCGTTCGTCGGTAGTACAGTGTGATGTAACTGCAAGCTATAGGTCATTCTAGAGTCTCATAATGTTTAACAGGTTTGAAGGTTCTGTAATTAGTCGTTACCCTTGATTTTCAGTCACTCGTAATGGTTTTTGTCCATTTTATAGTCCATACAGAGGAGGCGAACGGTCAAATGCAATCGTATTTTACAAACTACGTGACCCGGGAATCTTAGGGACATAGATTTCATTCTTCATCAGAACACTGGCAATTTATAACTTCATAAATGACACTGGCACATTGTAAGGAGGTCTATCCTCAAATTCCTGCTTTTAACAAAGTGCTTTATGGAATGAGGTAAAGCTTGTGATACAGCTTATGAAATAAAGTTAAAAATTTATAATGTTTACAAACACGTGCTCTGAGAAACGTGGCTCATTGGTTCCGAGTACTCTTGGCTGAATACTGAACACGTTGCTGGACGTCCGGGATTTAAATTCCTCACAGGTTATAATCATGCCTCAATGTAGTACTCTGCCGGAAAATGAGCACCGGGTGAAATCGGTCGGAGCGTGACGCTGATCACATTTACCCCAACCGATAAATTGCGGATTGTTATGACGAAACCACTAATCCCTCCATAACCCCTCAGAGCTTCACAGTGAGGGCAGTTTGACACTTTTATAGAAATATCATATCAAAAGAGTTTTCTTTTAGAGAAAAATGTAAAAATTTTAAAATGAATATTTCATGAAAATATCTCACAAACATATTATTTTATTTGGCATGTACTAGAAAATACCACACGAGACTTGTCTCACATTCCCAAAGTAAACACGTACGTTCATCCAAATATCATACATGTCGAACCCAATTACGGTGCAGGAAACTTGCAGCAAGATTTTTTAATATTTTTTTATTTTTTTGTTTCATAGATTCAACATTGTAACTACATGGAGTATCTTTTCTTTTTTTCTTCCTTGTTACCTCTCATGGATAACGTTTCATTGGATACCACCTTCACTTCTGGAGACACCCGTTCCCGCCATTGCAGGTGGGTGCAATCTACTATCCCTCCTCCTACGTCTGCCTTTTTAATATGTTTCTGATATCACATATTTTTCAGACTTTTTTAATAAATTTTCAACATTTTCTGAGCTACTCATCAATTTTGGACCCTCTTTCCTGTAATATTATCATTGTTATTAAAGTATAATTTTCTCTCTTTTCACCACACAAAATTCAATTCCTCAATATGTGATTCCAGTAGATTGAAACGTGAAACATCTAAGAGCAGAGGTCCCATCTTTATTCGTGGATCAGTTAGGCCAAGGTCCTTTCTTATGACGGGCATCGAGTCACATAACTATTTGTAGCATATATTGCTACATTAATACTCAAATAAATGATATAAGTGGAAATTAAATGAAAGACTTGAGAACTTAGGCTACGCTGATGACATATGCCCTCTTTCACACTCCTGGGAAAATTTACAAGAGAAAGCTGAATCCCTAGAGATCGAGTCCGCAAAGTACAATTATAGGTAAACACGAGAAAAACGGAAGAGTAGCGGATCCAAGCTAGAAACCAAACACCCTCACCAACAACTGAAAGTGTTGAATGCTTTGGCCACCTTGGTAGCTGTACCTCCAAAGATGGTGGCACAACTCAAGAGGTTTGCACAAGTGTTTAAAAAAACCCGAGGTGCCTTTTCCAAATTTAGAAATGTCTGGCAAGCAACAAACATTAGCATTATCACTAAATTTTTTAATGCATGTACTAAGACTATCCTTCTTTGTGGATGTGAAACGTGGATGGTCTCGTGGAAATTAAAAAGAAATTACAGACATTCTTCAATGACCCATCACAATCAGCAATGATAAACTGTGGAGAAAAACAAAACTAACGGATGTGAACACCGAAATCAAAAGAAGGAAATTCAACTGGATTGGACATACCCTGAGAAAAGGACCTGATGAAATCCACAAGGATCCAGACCACGTGGAAGACCACGCAAGACATGGAAATTTGAATCAATTTGAAAAAGAACAAGGAACTATTAAATTAATGAAAGTAGATGCAAGCAACAGAGTTCGCTACAAGGCAATTGGTGATTCCCTATGTTCATTTGAGGAATAGTAGAACGTATTATTATTATTGACAAAGTTTATTTAATCCATTGTTTTATTGTAATGGACACCGGGATTTAGTTTTCGGTTTTAATTTTTTCTGTATTTTCATGTGACAGTTAATTTGAGGTTTAGTGCTGATAGTAGGACTCTTTGACTGTTTCATTATGTAGATACTATTAAGAAAGAATGATAATACCCATGAAAATGTTTTTGAAAAGTACCTTTGCAAACTCCTAGGTGCGGACCGAAGTGATAAGATGGCTGAGCTTGGAGAAATAAGGGCAAGATTGCGTACCACAAAATTTAGAACAAAATTGTTTATTGTGAAAAATTATTTGTTAATTTATCATTTAAATAGATTATTTTTGCAAAATTTTGTTAATAAGGAGAGGTTACATTCATGAGTGGTAGAAGTTTGTTTTTATCTGTTTCTATGAAGGAGTGCGCTGGCCATCACGATTTTTAATGGTGTTGTGACTTGTTTGCAAGTTGGGATACGTCAGCAGAGAAGCGGGGCTAGTTGACATCAGTTTTGACCCATACGTCTTTACACAACGCTGCAGACACACAGACGTACAATATCCTTATTTTATACATCTTTACATTTATATAACACAAAGTATTTGTGTCTGTTTGTCCATCCACCGTATAGCGCAAATATGAATAGGCCAACAGCTTTTCAATTCGGACACACGTGCTTCAGAGTGGGTTCCAGAGCACCTCGAAGCAATTTTTTTTGCGAAATTCAGAATTCTATTTAGATATTTATTTATTAATTTTCATTATTATTTCGTGTGACAGTTATGTGGCTAAAACAGTTTCGTCAAATGGCGCGTGACTATGCAACCCGAAATATGAACGTGCCTAGAGGTGAAAAAGGGAACTGCAAAAAATTGTATTGAGAGGAAAAGAGATAAAACATAAACACCCAGAAGATGGGCGTAAAGTCTTTATACGTATAATGTTTTTACTAGATATCACTGGGGATTTAAGAAAGACATGTGAACAAAATTCCAAACGTTGCGGGATGACATCGCAGGTACTCTGCTAGTGAACAGTGATATATAGATTTCAGTAAAACTCCGGATGTTACTGGTCCTGAGTTCTAATGCAGACCCAGGGAGCAGACAGCACGGGATGCACCTTTGCAGAAGAGCTTTGGCGTACAGACCAACAGTTGAGTGTGAGCGTCGCGTCGTGTAGGGGTGAAAGTGAAGACAACCGCGTTCGTGGGCGGGTGGATGGATGGTCACTGATGCAATGGGGCGTGCTGCTGCTTGCGGAGACACTGCGGTCCCTGCGCTCAGCAGACGACATGCAGCGCGGAGGAGGACACTTGGGTCGCATCTGTCAGCAGCAGCTGCTCGCCTCGCGTCCACCAGGTCCCTCGCGTCACACGACCACACGAGCACATATGGATATCGAAGCTCGGCAACGCAGCATCCGCTGAAGATCTCGATGCTAAGGCAGGAGGAAATAAGCTTGGGAATTATGAGTGTACCTAGAGGGATATGTAAAGGAACTCTCCTTCTAAATTAAAAGACAAGTGGTCTCTTTGAGAGAGAATACGCTTATAAATATTAAAAGAAACACAAACACACACACAAACACACATATATATATATAAATCTGAAAGTGAGCAATGCGCGGTGGCAGGTAGAATAGAAGACATAATTAAAGTATACATAACACAATAATAATAAGACAAACAACACGTTTTCGCCCAAATATCTATAAAATACACAGACAAAAATGGTATAAAATGCTTAGAATATTAGTACACAAGAATTGAGAAAGAAATTACATTTAAGAAATTATCTAAATCAGACCCATATGTATGTGTACTCACATACATACACAAACATTTTTCGCTTACAAACAGATACAGACACATACTCATACGTACAAACATACACACATATCCATACACACACTCTTCCTATATTTCTTAACGTACGAATAGTTGCTATAATGTAATTGAAAGAAATTAATAAGTATAAAAAATAAAACCAAAACAGGATTGCTGTGAACTTTACGTCACTATATATATATATAGTGTACGAATTTGTAAAAATATTAATAGTTTATCAGTAGTGAATGTCCAGAAGTCTTCTCATAATTTTTAAAGGAATGGCCAGTTCAGTATCAATTGGCTTTAATTTAGGTAGATTAGATCATATGGATGTAAAATGTACATGTTTTGTGAAAGTATATTTATTTTTCGCTCTTTTTAAACTTATACAAACTACACAAAATCTTAATACTTGTCGAAAAGGAGCTGTGATCAGAACAGTCCGGGAGCATCGCTTTCACGCATTCCAGCTCTGCTCGTATTTTACATGACCATATTGTAGACACTCTTAAGCGCAATAAGAACGGAAAACAAAATAAATGTGTTCTATAAGAAAGGAAAACGCGTTCTGTTTTTCAACTTAATATCGATCTTTCGATACGAAGCATCGATCTTAATATCAGTGTATTGAAATAAAGTACTCATTTTATATGTCCATATTTTTTCAGCATCCTTAAATAGCAGTATGTGGTTAAGATATTTCTGGAAAGTTCACAATTACCTCTAAATATAGGATATTTGAGCAAAACAGACATCGCAACATGGAATGAACTTCATAAATAACTTTCTATAATTATATGACTTAATATATATGTTGGAGTTCTTCAAGTACACGTTTTTGACCGTTTCCTTTAGTCTTACAAAATGGTTTTCAGAAGTGGGTAGTTCCAATGCAATTTTCCTTCCAGAAAACTACTTATATATTTTCACAACATACTTTTTACTCTTATATTACCACTTGAATTTCATTCTCCTTTGGTGAGAATTTGTATATGACGCTCTTCTGGCCTAAAGAAAGAATTAGTATCCTCCCCGACCTGCCAATATCTGTTCCGAGAGTTCTGTGGAATAAATGTGGGTCATTTATTTGCGAAGCACATCACTAAAAACTGGAATAAGGCTGTTAGAAGAGATAAGCGTTACCCAGAGATAGATGGAAGCTGAAGAGCGAAGCGTCACGATGAATGAGAACTGGCCAAGCGATTCTAACTTTCGTATTTCTACCCTCGAGCGGTTTAATTATAATGAATTATAAACTTTTACGACCTTTTTCAGAGAAATAAACTATTTTACTCTCAACGTTATATCAACAGGTTTGTGGGATTTCGTCGGGTGTTTCTCGCTCACCTGGATACATGACATAAGTTCCAGAAACATGTCAACAATTTGTAAACATTTATAACATGACATGAATGAAATTACATGATATACAACAGGAAAAATTAAAACAATGAAACAAAAAAAAAAAGCACAAACCATGTACAATATTAACATAATACTGATGACCGATAATTTTTCTTCGACGGAAATGATTCACATACAAACCACAAAGGGGACTTTGAACTTACGTGGAAACTTATCAGACATTTTTTTATCAATATTATGATAATATTGTATATGGTTTCTGATTTTCTGTTTTTATATTTTCTGTTGTTGTACACTTTGTGACTTCATTCATGTTTCATTGTAATGTTTACAAAATGTTGACACTTTTGTGGAATTAATAACATGTTTCCATGTACGTACGAAGTGACATTATTGAGAAACACCGGACAAAATCGCTCTCCTGTTGACGAAACACTGTGAGTAAAATACAGTCATTTGTCTATAAAATGTCATAAAAGTGGATAATTTAATAATATAATGACGTTAAATAGAACTACCATTAATTTTAATGCACCTTCGACTGACGTTCAGTTAAGGAAGTTAATTTTGTGTGTGTGTGTGTGGGTTAATCATGTTACTTCGAATGAAAATGAGAGACTGGACCGGGATTCAAACCCGGGACCTTGAGCTTTACGCGCTCATGCGCCTACCGACTGCGCCATCCC